>SKCR01033484.1:0-71308 GCA_019454045.1 Zanthoxylum bungeanum | reverse complement strand
AAGGTTAAGTGCAACAAATTTGCACTAAATTCGTGTGTATCCAAGCAAGTATCACTTGCCACCTCTTGAAATATTGTTATTATAAGTGAAGAAGCAATAAATTCATCATTAACTTGACATGGGAACTTGTGTGTAATCATTTGTTTTTAAGGTGCTTGAAGAGGCAAGTAGCTGCATCACCTAGTTGCTTGCAAAAACTATTTACTTAGCTCGTAATTTGACTTGGCTGAATTGGAAATTGAGTTAGTTACATTGTAACTAGATCATTTATACTCATTTGCAAGTTGAAAGGTAGATATTACCACATGGTCGAATTGATTATATGAGTTACATTGTCATTTGAGTTGTATTTACATGTATTGCAAGTGCTAAGGATATAACTTGAAAATTACCGAATGTGGTAATCTTGTTATTTGCATTGTATTTCATTTGCTTTGTATACACTTTGAGTGTGAGAGACAAAAGAAAAGAGTGAAAAAAAAAAGAATTAAAAACAAAAAGAGAAAAAAAAAAAGAAAAAAAAAGAGTGAGACAAAAACAATAGCGAGTGATCACAAGATTGGCTAAGTGTCACATTGAGTGCTTGCTTGTTTGTTTGCGCATTTAGCTAACTCGTCTTTTTTCTTATTCCGTGCACTCTAGCTTAAGTCTCTTTGATTGAGTCTTCGTGATTACTATTCTTATTCGCATTATTCCACCTGCACTATATTCATTATTGGTTCTTTGTGTTTCTGCTAGCTTGTGGACTACACCTTAGTTGACCATTCTGGGAATTGAGTTGATTTGTAATTGAATTGAGGAAGAACTCAAGAGTGGTAAAAGGCAGTGATTGTGAGCACAGTATCGGGTAAAAGCCAATGGAGTGCAAACACGAGTGGAGTGATATCATTCGAGTGTAAACACGTGAGATTGTGAGGATTTATATATTTGTTTTGCTTTTTATTATTTTTAATATGTTTGTTTAGTGTTGAGATGGCAGGTCCAAGTTTAACCATTGATGATAAGATCAAGGTTTTGGATACTTTCAAAAGTGATATCCAAGATATTATGAGTGATTATAGAAGATCTTATGAGAAATGGAAAAAGACTTGGAAGGTAACTAAATATGCAGTGAATGAGGAGAATACTCAACAACCAAAATCTATTGAAGTTGTGTGTAATGAAGTGAGAAGCACTTGTGATGTTGAGTGCATAGCGAATGAAAACATTTGTGAGGCCTTGAATGTTGTGAATTTCGTTATAAGTGACATGGTGAGTGAAAATGCTTGTGAGACCGTGAGCATTGAGGGAGTAAACACTTGTGAGGTAGTGTGCTTTGAGGTTGAAAAACATAGTGAAGCTGAGCAGGTGTGTGATGAGGTCTTTGCAAGTATGGTTGAGATAGTGGCCATGAGTGATGATGAAGCTGTGCGAGCTGGTGAAAAGAAAGTAGATGTGGTAGTGAAGTTTTTCCATAACATTTTCTCTATTATTTATGCTTTTTCATCGCAGGTACAAGTGGTCAAGTATGATTCTTTTATATTTCATTATCATCGTCCAATTAATTTTGTCATAACTATCTATGATCCGGGTTCGGATTCGAGGACGAATCTATTTCAAGAGAGGGAGAATGACATGATCCAAGGGACAAAATTTGACATGAATGCAATCACCCAAGGAACATTAGAGCCTTTGCAATTGCTAACAGGCCTAATCACACGCCAAAGATCTAAGAAGATCAGAGACGCAATAGCGGGGCCAGAGTTTTCATATAATAGATGCATTCATTCTTCTAGTTTTTACTTGCCTTATGAGATTTATTATGATTCTAATTCTTTAACTCCTATGGATTTATTTTCTTTGATTATTATTAAGCTTGGGAGTATGAATGATAAGGGAAAAGCAGAGTTGGTGAGAATAATAGGTTTCCAACGCATTGTGTTTGACCCCGGCAATTGGGTGTGGCTTTATATGCAAGAGGAAAAGATCCAAGCTACAATCGAGAGGAGATGGACCTTTTAAAGTCTTGGAAAGGATCAATGACAATGCATATAAGCTGGATTTGCAAGGTAAGTACAACGTATCTGCTACTTTTAATGTTTCTAACTTAACTCATTTTGATGCAGGTTCAGATTCGAGGTCGAATCATTTTCAACAAGGAGGGTATGACATGAGTCCAACCACACCAGAGACATTACAGGATGCAGCTAACAACTTGGAGGAACCCATGCAGTTGCCAATAGGTCCAATCACACGCCAAAGAGCAAAGAAGATCATAGAGGCCTTTGCGGGACTAGCTCAGAGCTATGTGACCAGTTGCAGCAACCAAGTCAAGTGCACACCAGAGACACATATGGGCATAACCAGAGAGGTCCCCCAAGCTATTTCATTTGACCCAGATCAGCTCAGACTGAAGCATAGCAGAGCAGCTTCAGCACCAGCACTCTTTTGACCCGATTTGACCTATTTTGGGACTATGTTGAATTCGGCCAAATGGGGGCATTTTTGTCATTTGTGCTCGACATGTTGACTTTATTTATGATGTAATTAAGCTAGTTGACCAGGTCATTAGGGTTAATTATGCTTAGAACCTTGCTTATTGAGTAAGCACGTCAATTTACTATTTGATGTAAGCACCTCAAATTAGCTTAAGTTAGATTAGTTTCTAATCATTGTTTTAAGCTACTTTAGGTGGGAAAAGACTTTTGGGGACGTGCTTGAGTGAAAGCTTTGGGTAGTTTTTAGGTCTTTTGGTAATTTCACTTTAGGGATATTTTTGTCCATTCACACATTTAGGGTTTCTCTTTGTAACCTATTTAAACTTTGTTTTCTTCTTCTTTGTAATAACATACACGACATTTTGAGAAACTTTCAAGATTTTAAGCTTTGGCTATGGCTAAATTTCTTGTGAGGGTGGGATTCCCCTTTTCAAGTTCAAATTGACTTATCTAAGCTTGGCAACTTAGTGGCGTCTCCATTGCTAGCAAAATACAATCTGAAAGCCTACACAATGATGGCTTGGTAACATGGCTGACGTCACAAGTTGGCGGAATAGTGGTTTTAGGCGCACTATATAAAAAGGTTGAGAACTCATTGTAAGGGGTTGGCCAAATTATTTCACATATAACTTGTCAAAAAGAGAGCAAAAAGAATAAGTGTAAGCGAGAGCTAGTGCAGGTCGCTCAAACCCGGGCACCTAATAAAGATTTTATTTCCCTTGCACCCATGGACGTAGGTTAGATCCATTCCGCCGAACTACGTTAAACTTTTTGTCTTGTCTGTTGTTTTTTGTCTTTTGCCATGTTTGCATTTGGTTCCCAACAAACCAAACAAATTCACAATTGAGAGAGGTTTGTTCGAAGAGTGATTTTCCCGAATTACCCCTGAAATGAAAAACAGTCGTCAACAGAGTTCGTAAAATAATAAAAAAAAAGGATGAACAAACGCAAAAGGATGTTGATAATACTGATAGTGTGTGGTGTGGCCTTTAATATGCTGTGTTCAAGAGATGGTATATATAGTTGCATGTTTAGTGGCAGCTAAAGGAAGAGTTTCAACATGCTGGCAATAGGCCGTGCTAGGCTCGAATTTTGAGAAGCTCGGCCTGAGCCCGACTAAAAAAAAAAGTCCATGCTCGGGAAATGCTTGGTCTGGCATGCTGTCAAGCCGAGTCCTAGACCCGAGCCCGGATTCAGATTCTGGTTTTTTGCCCCGAGTGTTTTTAAAAAAACTAATAATAATCAAAATGTTATATTAAAATATATCAACAAAAATATAATATTAATTCCTTAAAGAGATATGCATCAACCTAAAAACCAAAAATTTATTAATTTTTAATATTTAATTAATTTTTTTGACCCAACCCAACCCTAAAATTTTAATGCGGGTCCAGGCCTGATCCGGATTTTTTTAAGATCGGACCAGGGCGTGAGCCTTTTTACCATGCTTAACGTGGCGTATATTCCCAACCACAAAAAGTATACATGTTCATCAATCATCATCGAACTACTCACTTCACATTCAATTTAATCTTTGTTTAATCGGCTTGAATATCCAACATCGCACGTGATTCATTCTGCCGAGTCTCACCTGCTTGTCTTGTCCATATTATCACTCTGCATTAAAATGTAGGTGTAGAACATTTGATTATAATTAGCAAAAACAAGAAAGAAAAGGCCAACTTTAGCAGGTATATGGGTGGCAGATGATAGAATGTCCGTAAATTTTTGATACTCATATTTAAATATCTATTTTAGCAGGCCAACTTTATATACATATTCTTCTATCAATGTGGATATCTGATACTTATATCTTTATTTATTGGACGGATAACAGATATGCGATACTGATATCTGCAATCTTTCAATATTAATTATGAATATCTAATTTTATATTTACAATCTATTCACTTCTGTTGATGGGGATTTCTGCGGCTAATGAATCTGAACAGTTCGGCAAGGGCAAAGAGGGAACTTCCATTTTTGGAGAATCAGACGGCCAGATGCATAGGTCAGTTCTCAGGCAGTACGAGGATCCGAGCACCTCTTCCTCGGATCTGGCGCAGATTTCATGGGCTGACAACATCAGAACCAAGGCCGACCACTTCGGATCGGCGGCTCGGTTTAATGTTATTATCTTACCTCCTAGAACAAGTTGATGAGTTCAGATATTTTGGGTCAGGATGGGAACAGTTTGGGAAGCTCGGCAGGTCACTTGGCCGACCTTTTGAAGACCGACGTGGGATCATTGTAGATGGATTTTTCCCTCCAAAATCAACTTTCACATTCAAAAATTAATCTAACAGGCTGTCATCATTAATGAAAAGGCGTGACAGTGTACGTTTACGGTGTGATGTGACGGGGAATCAGAGGGTAGACTTTGCTTTCGGCGATGGCAGAATGGGGAAAGGAGCTTGTCAAATCACCGGAAACCCGCAGACCTGCAGTGCTGGCATCAAAAAAGATACGGGAACAGTATTGTATATCCATTAGTATATAAGTGGAGTATGATCTCATTTGTAAGGGTTGAGAAAAACTTTCATTTGATTACTATTTGTAAGAAATGCAAAGAACAACCAACAGCTCGGTTACTTTTAGTCTTGCCCCTAAACAGGTCGGTCCAGCTGGTTTTGGTAATAAAGTAACCACATCCACTTTGTGCCCGTGGACGTAGGCTGGATTAGCTCCGCCGAACCACGTTAAACACTCTTTGTCGATTTTTTGTGCTTGTCTTGTCTTTTGCCAAATTTTCTTTTGGTCTCTCATAACCAAACAAATTTAAGGTTGAATGAGGATTGTCTCGGGAGGGTTTTCTCGAAACTGCCTCTGAGACGAAAATCACCCGTCAACAACTTCTATTAATGGATATCAAAAATATATGTTATCTAAGCAGGTAACTTTCACATGCTATATTAAGGAAATGTGAGTCTCTCTTCGTAGCTACAATTATTATTACGTAGCTTTTATAAAGCCAGCATTCTGTTACCCTTGTACTATCATTTCATAATACTTGAAACTTCTCGGCAATAAATGATGTTTACACATCAAAGGCATCCTCTTGGATGTCCCTTCACATCTTGCAATTTATGAGTCCCTTGCTCCAAAAATTGATTGTTCATAATACACAAAATTTCTCATATTATGATTGCACATGTAATTGTTGCATTGGGTCCCTACTCCAATAATGCAGAACAAAAGTCTTTTATGGCTCAATCATTCGCTTTCAAGTTCTTTTACCAAAAGCATTTTACTCTCAAAGAAATTTTCACTAAACACTGCCAAACTCTGAGAAATTTGAGGGTGGTAATGACTGTAACTGAAGCATAATAATTCCAAATGAGTACTAAGAAACTTGAGGGCGTGACTGTAACTCGTAGCTAGCACAGCCATCAGTGGATGATGCTAATGGGACAAATACTACCGGTCCTACTATCAAATCAACAATCTCAGGCCTGTCCTAAATAATATTCCTTCCAAGAGGCTTTTTAATTTACATTAGAAAATGTAAATTACTCCTCCCCTTCCCTGATCAAATCCCCCCTTGTCCCCATGGGGAAATCTGAAAATACCCTCCCTTTATCAAAAATTACTCCCCTCAATTATTATAAGTCCCTTTGCCAATATATATATATATATATATATTAATTTAAAAAATAAATATATTAATTATAACTCCCTTCACTTTATTAATTATAATTTTTTTATTTTATAATTTTTTGATTTTTGTTAATGAACATTATAAATTTCGTATTTATTTTTTAAAAATTCATTTTTAATTTAATTAATACTACTTATGTATAAAACAATATAATTTAACTAAATAAAATTAATTTATAAAATAAATATTTAAAAGTTAATTTAATTAATAAATATGAAATTTGTAATATTTATTAAACAATAAAAAAGAATATATATATAAAGAGCAAAAAAAAAAATAAATTTAAAAAATAAAAAAAATTATAAAATAAAAACTTTAATTAATAAATAAAATAAGTATATATATATAATTGAGATATATTTGGTTTATTGGGGAATGAAATTTTTGACAAAGGGAGATGGTATTTTCGAAAATTGAGGGGAGATAAGGGGAGGGGAATTGTCAGTGGGGGTGGGAAGATCACAATTATGTACAATAATTATGTATATTCTAGAATCGTAATCTAGAGAATTTGCATTAAAATACGAAGATTATGTCATGAATGCATTCATAATAAGAAGATTATTTCTGTATTAATTAAAAAATATATAAAAGTAAATATAAACTTAAAATTTGAAATATCTTTAAATTTAGAGACCTAACTATAATTAGGAGTGTGCAAAATCGATTTTGATTTCGGTTCTTTCGGTTCCTATTATAGAACTGTAACTTACCTAATAAATAGGGTACCATTTTTATCGGTTCCGGGTTACCTTTTTTTTTTTTTTTTTTTTCATTTTTTCAATATATTTTTTGTTTCATTTAAAAAATATAATAATTGATAATTGATTTTGTTTCATTTGTTCAATATACGTTTAATTTGGGATTTGAGTGGGGTGAATATACATTATTTAAGTAAGAGACATGGACTTTCCTTAAATTTTTTAACCAAAAAAAAAGAATTTTGATTTTATAATATGGAAACCGTTTCCAAAATTCGATTCCAGTTCCCACCACACTAGAACCGCGACGAACAGAAAAAAGCGGTTCCTAATATTTTGGAACTGGATTCGACCCTAAAGGAGCCAGAAAATATGTTTTATTCCTTATGGTTCAGGGTAGAATCAGAACTGATGTTCATCCCTAAATGTAACATCCTGCCTAAGCCAGCTACCGGCAGGAGACAAGAATAACCCATCTCCATTAGTGTTGTGATATTATATCGTACCGCAAGTGTACGGTGTCAAGTTTTAGTATAAAACAGTGAAATAGTGTCGAACCCGCAAGGATTGTGTTAACTCGCACTAAGTACTACAATTGATAATCCTAACTTTATTTAGACGATAATTAACAAAGATTTAATTAAATAAATAAAATATAAAATATATTTAGATATGAGGAACTAATACGATAGAGATTCTAGAGTTTGATTTCACCTATCTATCCCCTATGTATTTGTCATGTCAATTAACTTGTTCAGTTATATTGTTTATAAGTCAATAATCCTCAAGTATTTACTCCCTCTCTCGAGTAACGGTGAAAATATTATCAACTACAGATTTCGATATCCCTATAAAAATCTAGTAATTAACAACTCATTATTAGGTCTTGTGATTCTATGTTAACGACTTCAAAGGAACTATAGATTCTCTCGAATTCTATAAAATCCTAGGTTATATTCTCTAGATCCTATTCAAAATCCCCTATCTCGAGTGATAGATTCTAAACATTCATTATCTTCAATTGTGGCAAACAACCAAGAAGCATTAAACTCAAAAGAATATAAATAAACTGAATAAAACTTCATAACAAAATTGATAAACAATACAAAGTTCAAGCATCAGTTACATCATTCTCTAGAATTAAGGAGTTAGTTCATGACGAAAGATAATAACAATAAAAACAAGGTTATGAATCTAATGTAAATCATTAGAGTTCTATGAAAAAAAATAAGAAGATAAAACCTGAATTGAATCTCTTCCTCTTCGGATGTCACCATTTTTGTCTCTTTTTTTCGCTCTTCAATTCTACTCATTGGATCTCTCTAAAATATGTGTTTTTATGTTTTGTGCTGTGTATTAGCCTCCTCCTTTGAGTCTTGGACGAACTAATCTATTTATAATAAAGCCTTGGGGTCATTGGGCATGTTAAAACCCCAAAATTGATGTTTTTGGTCTCCCCGCAGCGCCGCGGTGCCGAAAGTTGGCGCCGCGGCGCCAATCTCTATGGAACTATGTATGAGACCCTGGAGGTGCCGCGACGCCAAGAAGTTGGGCGCCCCCGGTGCCAGTGAATTCTTTCTCTAGCTCTCGCGTCTTGCGTCCTGCTCCTATTGCTCGCGTCTGATGCGTCAGTATGGTCTCAAAACACATACAAATGCCCCAAGATCCATGTATCCATGCTTCCTACAAGTAAAACATAAAAGAATTATAAAATACATTAACTGACACGGAAACTAACAAAATAGTAAGCTAAGATTACAGGAATAAATGGGTATAAACCACACTTATCAAACACCCCCAAACTTAAGATTTTGTTAGTCCCGAGCAAAAGATAAAATAAATAAAATAAATAAAATAAATAAAATAAACAAAATTAACTAGGTCACTTTCGTAGGGATCACGATTGCATGGCTGCATTATGCTTGTAGGTTGCGGAAATACTGATTCACCCTGCGTGTTTGCAACTCTCTTCTTTACTATATCTACCATGTGACAGCACCACCTTGAGGACTCGGCATAGCTCTGAAAATACTGAAGGCGACTTGTTCATCTTAAACTCTCATTTTCAATTCACATTTATTCTCTTCTTCCGTTACTGTTTCCCCTTGAAATACCGCTTCTTTTGCTTTACTGCCTAAGTCTTGTGATGTGTCTTTAATCTCGTTTCTGCTCCCAATGGTTATGACTTGACATTGCTCTTTGGGGTTGACTTCAGTATTACTAGAAAACACCCATTTCTGTTGATTGACCATGAAAGAAAGAAACAACCCAATTTGCACTTCTAAAGATTTCATTGTTGCCTTTATATTGCCCATACGTGTTTCGATGTTGTTCAGCCTCGACTCATTCTTCTCAAACCTCTCTGAAGTTTTAGCTACAAACATGCTCATGAGGTCTTCTAAGGAAGGTTTCTGCTCAGCTTGTACTTGCTCAAATCATACTCCTCTGTTAGGTAAGAGCATTCCATTACCAGAAGCAGCTCCAATAAACAGTTGGCTCATTTGATTTTTTAATACTGCTAGATGAGTCGTGAGGGATGATACTTGAGCGATCAGTGCATCAATGGGATTTGCCATTGCTTCTTTTCCAACTCTCCTTTCACGAAAGAAAACAATATGTAACAATAAAAGTATCAAATATAAAAAATAAAAATAAAAAAAAATTAAAAATAAAACTTAAAACAAAGTAAAGAAAATAAAAATAAAAAAAATATTAAAAATAAAAATCTAAATTAAAGCTAAGATTACGTGGTAATAGTATTAATGTGAATTAAACAAACAATCCCCAACAACGGCGCCAAAAACTTGTTGTGATATTTTATATCGTACCGCAAGTGTACGGTGTCAAGTTTTAGTATAAAACAGTGAAAGAGTGTCGAACCCACATAGATTGTGTTAACTCGCACTAAGTACTACAATTGATAATCCTAACTTTATTTAGATGATAATTAACAAATATTTAATTAAATAAATAAAATATAAAATATTTAGATAGGAGGAATTAATACGATAGAGATTATAGAGCATGATTTCACCTATCTATCCCCTATGTATTTGTCATGTCAATTAACTTGTTCAGTTATATTGTTTATAAATCAAGAATCCTCAAGTATTCACTCCCTCTCTCGAGTAACGGTGAAAATATTATCAACTACAGATTTTGATATCCCTATAAAAATCTAGTAATTAACAACTCATTAGGTCTTGTGATTCTATGTTAACGACTTCAAAGGAACTATAGATTCTCTCGAATTCTATAAAATCCTCGGTTATATTCTCTAGATCCTATTTAAAATCCCATCTCTTGAGTTATAGATTCTAAAAATTCATCATCTTCAATTGTAGCCAACAACCAAGAAGCATTAAACTCAAAAGAATATAAATAAACTGAATAAAACTTCATAACAAAATTGATAAACAATACAAAGTTCAAGCAGCAGTTTTTGAGCTCTCCAAGATTCGGCCATGGATTGTTCCATCAAGCTCCAAGATTTGGTTGATGATTCCATGCTCACAGGTACGGTTCCCTATCACCTTCGCAAGACTCCGGAAGTGTGCTAGCACTCGGTAATTTTTGTCGCAAAAATCACCTTCTTTTCTCCTTGCCATTCTCGGCTTTGACAGTGAAAATGGAGGAAAACAGCCCATTGGGCGTGTGAGGGAGAGGAGAAGAAAAAGAGAGAGAGAGTTGTGTTGTGTGTTAGTTTAATTGATTTCCAAAATCAAAAACATACCAAAAATTATCTTTCAAAAAGTCAACAAGGTACAAGCTTTAAAAGCTCCCAACAATCACCATCATTCAATGTGACAAGTTGTCACATCACTCAAAGTGACTAATGATTTGACGCTTGATGTGACTTGTGGGCCGCACTTTAATTCATAATGCGAGTGCGTTCGCAAACACTCTCGGGCTCGGGTTCGCTTAATTCCAAATTAACGAATTTTCCGTTGCGACGAAATTATTTCTAATTTAATTAAATAACTTTGCCTAGCAAAATTACTATTCACGTTGCTAACGAATTAATTCTAAATTAACTTGTTCGCCCGAATTAAAATCTAATTTCAATTCCGCATCGAAATCCAATTTCGTATAACATATCAAATATATTATTTTATCGATTAATTCCAAATTAATCGTTTTCTCTCTTTAATTAATATTTTATCCTAAATAAAATATCTCCGTAATTAATCCTAAATTAATTTTCTCTCTCATCTAATTAATCCCAAGATTAATAAAGTGCGAGTCATACGTCATCAGTGAATCTTCGGGAAGCGACCCATGAGATCCCCGGATATGTTGGCAGTAAATCCGGTCGTCGGACTATCCGAACACGTATGTACCTAGTACTATGTTTGTACCGATTTGCAAGACAAGGTTGGCTTCTAGCAAAGCGCCATGCCTACCCAATTCTCCAGAAATATCCTTACAGGAATATGTGATCTATATCAGGCGTAGTATACGTAGTATTGCATATTTCGATCCAGTATCGGATGTCACGTGCAAGGCCTGGGGCTGGAATTGTGTCTGCCCCGTACGAAGCACATATCGGATCTCTGGTAACTAGTCTCTATAATCGGATAAACATGACCTAGTCATAATATCCCGATAGCTGCAGCATATAAGAGAACGAGTTCTGTATCCTACGTGATCATCATCTCCACTATTACTGGAGTGATACGTCCATCTCGACATCACACCCAATACATTACGATTCTGAATATACCCAGAAGAGGCGTACACATAACCTGTTAAAGCCATGGACGACCAAAACTAAAGTACATTGATGTCGCAAGTATTAGCGGTGCAAGTCTCAGGTTAAGACCGAATACACATACCCTGATTCGGACTTCCATAGACACATAGTAATACTACCAATGGAATTTCGAGGGGTCTATCTAGAGCGAAGCTATTTTCCGTACCATCGGTACAACACAACCTCATACTACACTTGCATGAATATCCTATACCCAAATATATGAGAACTATGTCGTTATGCCCTCACAACGCGCACAAGTGTAATTCTAGTCTATTCCGCATTATCGATGTGCAATCTCGATAATACTACGAGTAGGGATATTTAATGATTAAACCTTTATGGATTGATACTGTCTCATATCATCTCAATCAAAGAACTAATCATATGGACCTCCTATCATTTATACATCTTGGTGATCTCTCTAATCACAAATGATAAGAGATCAATTTCCTTTGTCACATAGTTAATTTGTACAACAAAACACATGATCTGTACAAATAGTGACGCTATGGTCATAACTATCCAACAATCTCCCACTTGGCCTATAGCCAGTCACTCAAGTGTCCTACACCCGAACTATGTACGGTTCGCTCAAATTACTGAAAAAGACTTTCGTCTGTGGATTTGCATGATTATCATCTGATGCGATTTATACGATCATCACATCGCCACGATGTATGATCCGAACGAATCAGATAAATATCGAAGTATATATCTGGATCGTTGATGAGACCATTAATTCTTTAGCCTGTGATGTAGCCTAGCTCAGCTGCTAACAGAACTATATCTAATCTAATTAGATTTTTATCAATCCAGAAGGCTTCTATTGTTGCCTCAGCTGCAGCAATATTCCGCTTTTGTTATTTATCCGGTAACAATATCTTTCTTGGAAGATTTCCAACTCACTGTTCCGTTATTCAAACTGTATAGTACCGTTGTTACGACTTATAGTCGTTTTATTGGTTTGGAAACTTGCAGCAGTGAACCTAGTCACTTCAAGTTCTTCTTCTCCATAGTATAAGAAAGCATCATTAGTTCCTCTAAGATACTCAAGGATGTTCTTAACATCAATCCAATTACTATCACTTGGATTGGCCTAATTGTGACTCCATATGCTCAAAGCGTATGAGACACCAGGTCGCGTACATTTATTCAATGTACGATTTCTCGGAGAGTATTAACAACTTTAAATCTATCCTAGAAGATCTTTATTCCTAGAATAAATGTTGTTTCTCCCAAGAATTCTACGGAGAATTTTTTTTCATGAAAGCCAAGCTTTCACTGATTGTTTTATGGGAATATCATTTCCAAGAAATGACATATTATCATTATTTAAGACAGTCACTCTCAGTGCACTCCCACTAACCTCCTTATATACACAAGAATCATTTCATTTTGAATTAAATCATACACCATTATGATTATATCAAAACGATAATTCTAAGAACTCAATGCTTGCTTCAATCCATACATGGATCGAATAACCTGCAAACCTTGTTTGCTAGTTATGGTACGGCAAAACCGTCAGGATGTTGAAAACATCCTCCAGAAGGTTTCCGTTAAGGAAAGCGGTTTTGGCATTTAGCTGCCACATTTCATAAATGAAATATGCAGCATTAGCAAGCATTATCCAAATGGATATACTATGGCAACAATTAAAAGGTTTCGTTATAATCAACATAATGTTGATAATGATACCTTTTCGCTACAAGCCTAACTTTGTACGTTGGTATGTTGCCTTCCATGTATGTCTTCCTTGAAGACTTATATAGTACCAATAGGCACAATGCCTTCCGGTACAACAACTAGTATCCAAACTTGGTTGTTATACATGGAATCCATCTCGGACATCATGGCACTTTGCCATAATAGGGAGTCGATACCTTGTATCACTTCCTCGTACATAGTCAGTTCGTATTTCTCAATAAGATTGACATCTTTATGAGGTGAGATCAGAAACCCATACCCCATGTTGTTTTCTGACTCTCTCCGACTTACGTGGTTCTTGTGTATTCGAAGATTATTGGTATAAATTCATTCTTGATGAACATTTTGTGTTTCATTAAGGAATCGGTGCCTAGAATAGTATTACTCAAATTTTCATCGAGTTTTACTTTCCTCCCACTTACCACTGCATTAGGTATTCCTCTCAGGAAAACCGCATGGTGAGCAACAATTAAATTGTTCTCTTGTGAATTGTATAAGTACTATACTTTGGTATCCCTACGATAACCTACAATTAGACACTTATCCGATTTGGGTTCTAGTTTGGCATCATCCAAACGTATGCCTAGCATTCCCAAATCTTCAGGAATGAGAAACCCAGTTTCTTTCCTGTTCATATCTAATATGAAGTCTGTCAAATAGTTTTTTATGGAACCTTATTCAAATAAGTTTTACCCTGTTTATGCGTATCCGTTGAAGGAAATGGTAGCTCAGAGCGACTCATGATTAACCTTATCATGTCCAACAAAATTCGGTTTCTCAGTTCGGACACACCGTTAAACTAACGTGTTCCGGGAGAAGTCCTCATTGAAAGAGGCTGTGTGGATAAAGAACTTTATCACAGAATTGGGAGTTGTCCCAAGTATCGAGAATGCGATTCTGTTAAACTGTGATAATACTGGAGCGATTGCGCAAGCAAATGAACCAAGGGCGCATCAGAAGTGGAAGCATGTGGAACGCAAGTACCACATCATTTGAGAGATTGTGTCACGAGGGGATATTGTCGTGTACAAGGTACCGAGTGAAGATAATGTAGCAGACCCGCTGACGAAGGCCATACCTCCGAAGTTGTTTGATAAACACGTGGAGTCGATGGGTATTAGATACAATCGTTATTGGCACTAAAGCAAGTGGGAGTTTTTGTTGGATTTGGTGCTCACAGCGCCAATTCCCGGTTGTATTTCTTTATGAATACTTCTGTAAAACATTATTATTTTGAATAATATATGCAGTTTCTATAATATAATGTATCTTTTAATATGGTAAAGATGTAATGACCTTAGAATGATTAGTCATGGTACTGTTGCAAAAGCGTCGCAACTGACATTGAGTAGTATCATGACGTTGTCATTCTCAAACAGTTCCTGTCAAGGTTTACACTACTTGGTCAGTATAGTAAACCCGTTGAGACCGGTACATGTCGTATACTGGAATATATGATTCCAATGGTTTCTCAATGAACCATAAGTCTTGGAGACTAGTATAGACGTGTAGGTGTTTATAGCAGATAAACACTGAACGACTCACCGAAGATTCTTAATGGATGGTACACCAACGTCAATAAGAATCTTCTCGGGTTGAGTAGCACTTGTGATTCTTAGACTTGAGATGCCATTGTGGGCACATGAGACATCTTCAACACTTAGATGGCAGTCACGTCACCGATCTATTTAGATCAGACCTCCTATTGTTCATTGGGTGTAGACAGATCCTCAGGGTGTCCTATGTGTATTAAGATAGGATCCGTCAGTTCTGTGTATCAGAGCATAGGTAGTCCATATGATCAGCAATCAGATAAAAAACCATGGTCCCGTGGTACAGTTTAGAAACTAGTTCTAAACATTCAGTTTGAGATAGCTAATAGAATAGTCGACTGGATAATCCCCATAGAGATTTGACATTTACATCTATATCTCTGGGATATATCCGGATACCTGTGACGGAGGAATTATACATTTTCCATGACCTCGACCTGTATGATTCAGCGAGTTTATTCGTGATCGTCATAATTTACGGGTGGATAAATTATGGACACGAAATTGGATTTCGTGACGGATATGCCTGAATCTAGAGAGTCTCAATAATGAAATATACTCGTAGAGCACTAGAGCAACATTTATAAATAATATTGATTATTTATAAAGACGTTTAAAGGTTAAACGCAAAAATACATGTTCAGGGACCCGATAGTCATTTCCTTAATTATTGTGTATTTACATTTAATACTTGATTAATATAAATACACATTAATTAATAGTCAAATTGAGATATTTGACTAATATCATAAATGTATATATGTATTTAATATTTAATGTAAATATAAGACATATATTTAATATATTTATATTTAATTAATTAATTAATTATTTAATTGTTAAATGATTAAATTAATTAAAATATAAATATCTTAAGATTTAGATATTTGTTTTAATGGCTAAGTTGCCTTTGTTGACTTTGTTAAAAATATCTTTAAAGTGTTTTTTTGATATTTTAACAAGTTTATTACATGAAAACCAAATGAAATTGAAATTAATTGTCTTGTATTTTGCTTAGGCCAAATTCGGCCAAGGCCAAAAGTTGGCAAGTATATATTGTTTTCATTTCATTTGGTGAGATAACCTAATACACTTAAATAAAAACTCCATTGATAGAAAGAAAAAGAAGCTTGAGAGGAAGAAAAGAAAAACAAAGAAAAGCTTGGTTTTTAGTAAGTTTTCTTAACATGCTATTAGAAAGGAAAATGTTCCTTATGTTCTAGGCTACATCTTGTGATGTTTTCATGTTATTCTTTTCTTTATTCTTTGTGTTTTTATTGAATGGAAGTTTTTTGAAAGTGTTGAGCATGTATGAACTTGGAAGATTGTTACTAGTGTAGTAATAAGCTTTCTTTTATGGTTTTAGAACCTTGTTGCTAATCTAGAGTTGTTGACCCACTCTTAAATGACCTAGATTTGATCTATAGTTATTTCATTGTGTTGAGACTTTAATTGGATGGAAGAAACATGATTAAAGCAATTGATTTAACCAATTTGGTCTAATTTGTCCAATTTGAAGAAATTAAAAAATTAGGGTTTAAGACCACTTCCAAATTTGGGGCTTTTCATTTATATGGTGTATTTGGATGTGATATGATGCATGTAAAATATTGGGTTGATTGGATTTTGCCTTGATGTGTTTTGAACCATGGAAGTGCAAAATGCTTAATTTCCCCCCTTGTGAGGCTCTCGGCCTTATGGCTAATTTTTGGGATTTTTGTTGCTTTTTGGTGTTTTGACATTTGGGACATGTTAAATTCACCTTAGAAATGATTTAGAATCATCCAAAATTGATTTGAACAATTTCGGACTAAAATGAACAAAATGCAATTCGGTAAATTCACATAAATTTGATTTATTGAATTTTATTTCATAATTTTATTATTGGGTAATTAAATAAATATGTTTATTTAATTAATCTGAGAAAAATTTTTGAAATTGGAAAATTTGATTTTCCACTGTTTCCGCTGCGTTACCGGATTTAGCCCCTAAAACCCCTACAAAATGGTATCAGAGCGAGTCTGATTCTAGGCCCCCTAAAATGATTAGCTTGTTTGATTCAATGTTTAATCATATTTTTAACTTTATACATGCATGTTATAATCTAATTTGATTAGATTTAGGGTGTATGACACTTAGCGGAAAATCCCTAATTAATAAGGTTTTAATGTAATTATGTTTTTGATACATGTTATGTGGTCCGTCTTGTCAATACAGTTTATAAATATTTCTCCATGACTACATCCGAGACCGTGCCTCTGCTGTAAGGGTGTAGCCGATAGAGATTTATTTATACCGGATGTATATCAGATACTAGATAAATTCAAGCGAAAGCGGAATCCTGAACGTGCCCTAGCTGTCAGGGTTACACAAGTAACTTGAGTTTATCATTGACAAGTTTAACCTTGGTACGTCTCCTTGTAGGCCTGTCTTAGCAGCGACAACGAGAAACGGCAAGGACCGAAATTATAGGAGTCACTAGTGAGTGATTGACAAATGAGTTGTCTACCTGATGAATATACGTAGGCGAGACCGTGCATCTGCTGTGAGCTGAAATATATTCACGGGATCCACTTTTCACTATTTGTATTTAATTTAATTATTAAATCTTTGTATTCTATTTGGGGATTACAGTATTGCATGATTTAGTGGGAGGGGCATTTTTAGATTAAAAATCCATGATCTAGTTAATGCTTTTGATATTATTTGAAACAGTTTATTTTCTGCTAATCGTTTTTCGTGATCTATATGATAGATTTGCGATGGCGGCACCATCCACTAATCAGTTTGGGCGTATGCTTGATGCGAACAAACTAAAAGGCGCTGAGAACTTCGCTGACCGGGAATTGGATTTGAGGATTGTCCTCGATTCCGAGAAATTGGGATATGTTCTTGAGGGTCCGTTGCCCCTTGCTGTTGGTGCGGATGCTACGGAGGAGGAACACCAAGTTTTTGAAACTTGGAAGAATGATGATTTAAGAGTTAAATCATACATCTTTAGTTCACTGTCTCCGGGACTCAAGAAACAATATTATGGCATGTTAGATGCGTATAGTATGATGACGCGATTGAGACAATCGTTTGAGAACCAAGAACAACTAATTGTTCATAAGGTCGCAATGGAATTGTTCCATGCGCGATTGGATGAGGGGCAAGCTGTTAGCTAACATGTTCTTCAGATGATCGATTTGATCGATAATCTAAGGCAACATAATCTCATTCTGAATGACATTCTCGGTAGGAGTGTCATTCTTGGTTCACTCCCAGCTTCATATCGCCAGTTCGTGATGTATTTCAACATGAACGGGACTATCTGTACCTACCATGAGTTACATAGGATGTTGCTCACGGCGGAGGAGGACCTTAAGAAGGGAGTACCGACTCTCCCTCCAAGACCCACTTCTCTTTCCGCTTCTTCCCAGGCCTGGCCAAAGGGAAAGAAGAAGAAATGGAAGAAGAATAAGGGTTTCAGTCCTCAACCACAGGCAAAGATAGCTAAGCCCAAAAGGGCTTCTGAAGATAAGTACCATTGACCGGCGTAAACACACACGTATAAAGCAAGCGCACGTATCGTTCAAGTAGTATAAAAATATCGATCCCACGAGGACTTAATATCTAATCTATAATTTTATGAGGTCAAATGATTACTAGTATCTAACAGGTTGATTGATTGATTTGAAATGGTGACGATTCTAAA
Source organism: Zanthoxylum bungeanum (assembly GCA_019454045.1). Classification (NCBI taxonomy): domain Eukaryota; kingdom Viridiplantae; phylum Streptophyta; class Magnoliopsida; order Sapindales; family Rutaceae; genus Zanthoxylum; species Zanthoxylum bungeanum. The sequence continues at coordinate 52,759 of SKCR01033484.1, read as the reverse complement.
TTTAAAAGCAATTAAATAAAATTGTCGAAAATAGGTTTTAAGAAAATTCAATATTAAAAACTATCTAGGGTTGTGATTTCTTCCAATATCATTTTAAACATGAAGTGGTTATCTTAAAGTTGGGTAATATATTGATTTATTAACCTGGAACACTAAATTATGTGTAAGCCTCTGTCGATGGTCAGACACAAATACCCAGTTTAACCCAATTGAACCATATGTCTATGTCAACCAAATTATCTGGATTCATTAAGTTTAAGTTCCAATTATGGCTACCCCCGCCCGACAGGTATATTCCTATCCTGTAAGGAAATCTATTAAATGGTTATCTATCCTCAAGAAAGATCGTGGGCTATTGAGTCTAAGGCTGAAACCTAAAATCCTTATGTCTAGTTCATTTTAGATTTACCAGATCAATTTTATTAATGGCCAGTTAATGAAAAAGCATTAAGATTAAGACTCAATAAATAAATCTTTATATTACCCAAGCTATAATCTAACCCCTTATAAAACGATGATATTAAAAATCATCACAACCCCAGATAAATAATTTAGTTAAAACACATAACTAGGGCTAGTAAAAACTTGAAAATAACAGACATAAAGTAAAAATACGGTAAAGTAAATTACAATAAAATAAAATGCTAAGGTAAAAGGAATTACTTTTACTACTAATAATTTAGATATCTCCCATAATATAATATATAAACTTGTGATAACATTACCAACCAGCCATATAGGCGGTATCCTGATTAAGTCAAATTAAGTCCAACCAGCCATTAAGGCGGTAAAAAGATTTGTCCATGAACCTGCCATATAGGCGGTAAGAAAGTTTAATTACCAACCGACCAATCTGGCGGTATCATTTTTAAGTCAATATTTTAAATAGTGAATATATTATATTTAAGGGAGATTAAACTAAATAGCTAGTAAAAGAATTACCTTTCACCCTAGCTGGGGAAGTTACCTCCTCATGGTAAATAGTAAAAACTGTAGAAAGTAAAAAACAAGTAATTACTATTATTACAAAACGTAATTAAAATTAATTACAAAACTAAAAAACTAAAAATTAAAAGAAAGTAGAGAGAGAAACTCTCTCTTTACATCAAAGAGATGAGAGAGAGTGGTACCACTAAAACTGAAATTTCGAGCTGAATTTATAGGCCCTGGTAGGCTTCCAGCGTCGCGACGCCAAGGCCTTTGGCGTCGCTACGCTAGCTTCTGTCGACGTGGCACGCTCTGGTTTGTCGGTTTGCAGATTCTGGATAAGATGATAAGGTGACACGTGGTAGAGTGGTTGGCTTCAATTATTGTGACACGTGGCGGCTTCTGATTGGTCGATGAGATTCTTATCCGCCACGTGTCAGATAAGGATAGATACTCAATGATTGATGCTGACGTGGCGTGACGTGGTGATGACGTGGCGACACGTGGGAAAGAGACTGTCGGTATCGTAGGATTGCGACACGTGGCACTTCCTGATTGGCTGATGATGACATGGCGGTGAGGTGGCAGTTTGACTTGGTCAACCTGGTGATGTGGCTGATGACGTGGCAATGACGTGGAGTGACACGTGGCACGGCGCCTGTTAGTAGATCGGCTGTGATGGTGACACGTGGCACGGCGCACGTTAGCAAAGTCAAACTTTTCTCATATTCTGACACGTGGACCAGGAGCACGTTAGCACTGTTCGGCACACGTTAGGCGTCGCGACGCTGACAGTTTGGCGTCGCGACGCGGGAAATTTACTGATTTGCCATTTTGTCAATTTTTCTCTATTTTGGCCCCAAATCACTTCCAATGCTTTCCCAACTTTATTTTTCTGCAAAATAACACAAAACACATCAAAATATTCACAAAACTCAAGAAACTATACAAAATATTAGGTTAAATGAGTGGGAAATAGTGATAGATTTACCACTCATCACACCCCCAAACCTAACATTTTGCTAGTCCTCGAGCAAAACATAAAATAACATAAAAATTAACTAAGCCACTTTCGTAGGGATCACAGTTGCATTTAGCGTATGCAACAAGCCTTTAAACCCCTAGGTGTCCCTAGTGGACGAGTTGTAGTCTCGTGAGGGTTTACAGCAATGATACCCACAAACATTTTACAAAAGTAAAAAGGTAGTAAAACTAATGCACACAAAAGTAAAAAGACAAGCGAAAAGAGAATAAAGATGTTAGTGACTAATCAGGTGAAACTTCTACTCCAAGTTACTAGTTATTTTGTTTTTTTCTAAATTACTGAATAAGTAAATTCTCCGATTATTTTTACCATTCTTCATATACATAGCCAACAAAATATTAAACAACTCATTTTTGCCCACAACAGTCATAAGTGCAGTTGATAAGAGAGTAATATTTTTGTCCTAAAGTTCTATCAGATTTCACACCTTTTGTAGCAATGGAATAATTTTTCTCATTTTTCTGATTTTTTTCTTTGATTTTTCTTTTCTTATTTTTTATTTATATACAATATCTTCCATCTATGTAGCGAGTGTTGGGTCGGTGGCTCCCAAACCAGTTGGCTTTAGGGCACCAGGTGTTAAGACACCCCTAAGAACTTAATTACTCAGACTTCAGATATATATATTTTTTGCAGCATCTTTGATCCATGTAGCGAGCTTTGGGCCAGTGACTCCCAAACCAGTTTGTTTTAGGGCACTAGGTGTTAAAACACCCTTACAGACTTAATAACTCGGATCTCAGACGTTTTTTTTTTACTCCATTGCTTTTTGAGATGCTTCCTCTAATTAAACTAGAGCACCAAATATTACAAACTTTTCAATTTTAGCTCATGTCCGTATGTTGATAATATCTGTTAACTGAGCATATGAAGATCCATTTTAGTCTGTTTTATGGAGAATTCACAAATTAAATAATTCAAAATGAAATAAACAAAAATTAACTTGTTTCGAAATAGGTTTGAGATACGTCTCAGGAGTGGAAACTCCTTACTCAACTATCTTTTACCAATTTCACCTTTTTAGTCAAAATAAAAACACAAAAACACAAATATTTTTGTAATTTTTGAAAAATTTTGAATTTTTTTGATTTTTCGAAAAATTTTTGGACTAAAAATAAAAACAACACACAAACTAAAAACAAGGTATTGATCAACTAATTCCTTCCCCCAAACCTAAATGAGACATTGTCCCCAATGTCTTAAAAAGTAGAAGAAGAGTTTAGAAAATAATACCTGGTAAGCTGAAATTCTACACGAAAAGTTAAAGGTTAAGATCCAGATTAATCCGACGCCTCTTACCACGAACGTCCTCAGACCAATTTATCTTTGAAAGTATAGGGTCAACTCGTGGTTCATAGGCTATGAGTTGGTCTATTAGATCCGGAGCAGTTCTGGCAGTAAATAGGATTTCTCTCAAAGGTTTTGACACGAACCCATTTCTCCGGACATCATCAAGAAACACACAAAGAAAATCATAAAAGCCATCAACGTTGAACAGCCCAATTGGTTTCTGGTGTATGTTCAGGTTCGCCCAAGATAGTACTATAAAAATTTCCTCCAATGTGCCCAAGCCACCTGGCAAAGCAATAAAAGCATCAGCACGGTTAATCATTTCTACCAGTCGTTCAGACATACCTGGCACGATCAGTTCCTCTCCGTTTGATGGTTCAATAAGATTTGCCTCTGCCAAGGGTTTTGGGATGATTCCCAAAACGTGACTGCCTCCTTCCTGTACAGCTTTTGAAACGATCCCCATAAGTCCAAGATTGCCTCCGCCATATACTAAGTGCATATTCCTTGCAGCTAAGACTCGACCCAATTCCTGTGCTGCTTCTACGTATTGTGGTTTAGTACCAACACTACTACTACCGCAAAACACACAGATGTTTTCAACTCCTCGTCTTCTTGAAGTGGCTTCCATGTTTTACTCTGGATGTCTTCAAAAGTGCAATGATGAGTTGAATTTATAACACCTGAAAAGGGTGAGTAAAATAATAGCACTAGTACCTGCCAAATGACAATTATTAGTTAAAAATAAATCGTGATAGTCAAAAAGGTCTGGATCCTGTCGGAGAAAATAAAAGAAAACAACAAAACAAATCAATTATTAGGAAAAGACAAAGATATAATATTACAAGAAAAGTAGCGGCTTGATTGACGTCTATGCGTCAGGGACAAGCTTCCCATCCAATTTTCTTATAAATTGGCAAACATGGTCTTTTTGAGTCAGATTCCCGAGACTTAACAGTTGTCTTTCTTTTTGAAATTGTGTATGTAATTACGAAGGCTATGTGAACATATCCACTGGGATGCGTCTCAAGAGTCGAAGATATATCATCTAAAGACTCCTTACTCAAGCCATCCCTAATGAATTTAATTTTGTCTTCGCGATTATCAGACACCATTCCTAAAGAACGACAACGAGTATTGCAATTCCACGTACACATTTGTAACAAACACCCATTTGCTTAGCTCTACGTTTCTTTGCATAGGTGCTTCTTCCAAAACCAGGCAGATGTGAAATAAAAGAGTCAGAAGACTCACCTGCCAATCGGACTCGTGCTTCAATTACCAACGAATGTCAGTAGGAATACCTTTGATCATCAGTATCTCATCCGTTCCAAGCGAGCTTTGTAGACTTTCATCAGAGATTTTTGAGGGAGAGAAGGGAATTGCTTGTGAAGATTTGCGAGAGCTTCTTCCATCTTGAAATGACTAAACCTGCAAAAATTAAACACACAAAATAAAACACACCAGATCACAATATATACAAAAATTGCATGGGTTGCCTCCCTGCTAGCGCTAAGTTTAAAGTCGTCAGCCAGACTTGACTTCTCGAACGTTAGCTGGATCTGAAAGTGTACACTTTCTTTTTGTCGCTCAAATGATTCTCCCCAGTAGTGCTTGACACGCTTGTTTTTAACCTTGAAAGTTTTGTTGGAGTCAGGATCATGTATCTCAACGGCTCTATCTGGTAAAACTTTGGTGATCACAAATGGACCTGACCACCGTGATTTTGGCTTCCATGGGAAGAATTTCCCCTTGTTGATTTGTTAACAGTACCTTCTGCCCTGGTTCCAGTTGTATGCGCACTAACTTCTCATCATGTCTTTTCCTTGCCTTTTCTTTGTACAATTTGGCATCATCAAAAGGCTGATTGTGAAATTCCTCCAATTCGTTGAGCTGGTGGAACTTTTTCTCTTCTGTTGCTTGTAGTGCAAGAATTGGCTCCTTCAGTACAAAATGCTTTATCTTTAGGCTCCACAGGCAATTGACATGTTTTAAGTTTGTCAGTAGAACTTTGCATTGCATTGGAGTTCTGAATGGTACTGTGTATCACATCGAGTTTGAAACATTCCTCTTCTTTTCATCATCTGGGAAATTCATGGCCTTGAAAACATTGAATGTTACTTCTTGGTCTGTACCCTCATGGTTAATTCTCATTTTTGTACATCAATAATGGTTCGACCTGTAGCCAAGAATGGTCTCCCAAGGATGATTGGCACGTCTGCGTCTTCCTCCATATCAAGGACAATAAAATCTGCTGGGAAAATGAATTTGTCAACCTTGACCAGCACATCCTCAACTACGCCTCTTGGAATACGAGCGTTCTATCAGCAAGTTGCAGTGAGACTGAAGTTGGCATTGTTTCTCCCATCTGTAATTTCCTGAAAATAGAAAAAGGCATCAAGTTAACACTCGCACCTAAATCACACAAAGCCTTACCAAAGTTATGTTCTCCTATGACGCAAGGAACAGTGAAACTGCCAGGATCTTTCAACTTCGGGGAAGTTTCCTCTGAATGATGGCACTGCATTCTTCTATTAATGCTACTGTCTCGTAATCTCCCAATCTCCGTTTTCGTGAAAGAATATCTTTCATGAATTTGGCATAGGTGGGCATTTGTTCCAACGCTTCTGCAAATGGAATGTTGATATGCAGCTTTTTGAAGATCTCCAGGAACCGAGAAAACTGCTTGTCCAATTTGTTCTTCTGAAGACGTTGAGGAAAAGGTGGAGGTGGAATGATCTGTTCTTTTTCCTTTGCTTTTTTTTCCTCCATCTGTTGCTTTGTTTCTTTTGGAACTTCCTCAGCAGTTGTTTTGGCTCCAACATCTTTGTTGATTTCAGTACCGCTTTTTAAATGATGGCATGACATTGCTCCTTCCCCATGTTCCTTGGATTTGGCTCTGTGTTGCTAGAAAGGGTACCTGGCGGTCTGTAACTCTGAGCATTTGCCAGTTGTCCAATTTGATTCTCCAGTGCTTTAATAGAAGCAGATTGACTTTGAATTAATGCTGCCTGGGATTGAAACATAGCATCATATCTTGCTGCTTGAGAGTCGTGTTTTGCTTCTATCTTTTTCAAGTGGGTCAACACTTCTGTTATTCCTGATTCATTTGCCTGCTCCTGGCTTTGTTCTGTTGCTGGAATTCAGGTGGTGGATAGTTCTGCTGTTGGCCTGAATTGTTGCTCCATGAAAAATTGGGATGATTCCTCCACCCTGGGTTGTAGTGTTGGAATATGGATTGTTCCCTGTCTGTTGAAATTGTTGACATAATTCACCGTTTCTTCAAGTTGGTTCGACTCTGGTGCTCCTCCATATGGTGAACTTGTGGATCCAGTGGTAAGAGTCTCTATAATTTGCATATCTGATCTAGCTTGGCGTTGACTGCTGTATTGGCTCCACTTTCATAAATTCCTGCAATTCTTTGGATCATGCTCCTTTCTGTTGGCCACAAAGAATTGTTGTTGGCCATTTCTTCGATTAGGTCCCAGGCTTGATCTTCTCCTTTTGCCATTAAAGCTCCTCCAGCAGCAGCATCGATTGTGGTTCTCATTATTCCAGAAAGCCCATTATAGAATGTTTGGACTTGAAGCCATTTTGGAATCTCATGGTGAGGACATTTCCGGAGTAAATCTTTGTACCTTTCCCAAGCTTCGCAGAGGGATTCTGAATCTTGTTGTACAAAGGATGTGATGTCATTCCTCAGCTTTCCGTTCTGGCTGGTGGAAAGTACTTTGCAAGAAATTTGGTGGCTAAAGTGTTCCAAGTTGTGATGGAACCTGCTGGTAGTGAATGTAGCCAAGCTTTAGCTCTGTCTTCAAGGAGTATGGGAAAAAACGCAGTCTCATTGCTTCTTCAGCTTCTCGGTTGTAATTGAAAGTGCCGCAAACTTCCAGGAAGTTGCTGATGTGGTATTAGGATCTTCAGTTGCATTCCCCCCAAATTGAACTGACTGCTGAATCATCTGAATGCATGTTTTGATGTCACACGCATTTGCTGGTAAGAGAGGAAGTACAATACAAGAAATGAGTCTGTCAACCACCGGAATGGTTCTGTCTCGAATGGGAATTGGTGGTGCAACATTCAAAGGTTCAGGTTCCATGTTGACTAAAGCTTCTTGGCCTTCTCGCCTTTCCCTTCTCAACTGTCTGATGGTTCTTTCAATTTCTGGGTCAAGCGGTCGAAGTTCAAAGCTTCTGGTTCGTCTCATGTAGTTTCTGAGAACCTGAAACACAAGAAAACAAAAACAATAAGTAAAAAAAAATTAGATACAAGTAACGTATCTAACCCTAAACTAATAGTGAAAGATAAATAAGTCCCCGGGCAACGGCGCCAAAAACTTGACCGGCGTAAACACACACGTATAACGCAAGCGCACGTATCGTTCAAGTAGTATAAAAATATCGATCCCACGAGGACTTAATATCTAATCTATTAATTTTATGAGGTCAAATGATTACTAGTATCTAACAAGTTGATTGATTGATTTGAAATGGTGACGATTCTAAATTTAAAAGCAAGTAAATAAAATTGTCGAAAATAGGTTTAAGAAAATTCAATATTAAAAACTATCTAGGGTTGTGATTTCTTCCAATATCATTTTAAACATGAAGTGGTTATCTTAAAGTTGGGTAATATATTGATTTATTAACCTGGAACACTAAATTATGTGTAAGCCTCTGTCGATGGTCAGACACAAATACCCAGTTTAACCCAATTGAACCATATGTCTATGTCAACCAAATTATCTGGATTCATTAAGTTTAAGTTCCAATTATGGCTACCCCCGCCCGACAGGTATATTCCTATCCTGTAAGGAAATCTATTAAAGGGTTATCTATCCTCAAGGAAGATCGTGGGCTATTGAGTCTAAGGCTGAAACCTAAAATCCCTAAGTCTAGTTCATTTTAGATTTACCAATCATTTTATTAATGGCCAGTTAATGAAAAAGCATTAAGATTAAGACTCAATAAATAAATCTTTATATTACCCAAGCTATAATCTAACCCCTTATAAAACGATGATATTAAAAGCCATCACAACCCCAGATAACTAATTTAGTTACAACACATAACTAGGGCTAGTAAAAACTTGAAAATAAAAGACAAAAGTAAAAATGCGGTAAAGTAAATACTGAAAAGTAAATTACAATAAAATAAAATGCTAAGGTAAAAGGAATTACTTTTACTACTAATTTTAGATATCTCCCATATATAATATATAAACTTGTGATAACATTACCAACCAGCCATATAGGCGGTATCCTGATTAAGTCAAATTAAGTCCAACCAGCCATTAAGGCGGTAAAAAGATTTGTCCATGAACCTGCCATATAGGCGGTAAGAAAGTTTAATTACCAACCGACCAATCTGGCGGTATCATTTTTAAGTCAATATTTTAAATAGTGAATATATTATATTTAAGGGAGATTAATCTAAATAGCATAGTAAAAGAATTACCTTTCATCCTAGCTGGGGAATTACTTCCTCATGGTAAATAGTAAAATTGTAAAAAAAAAACAAGTAAATTACTATTATTACAAAACGTAATTAAAATTAATTACAAAACTAAAAATAAAAATTAAAAGAAAGTAGAGAGAGAAACTCTCTCTTTACATCAAAGAGATGAGAGAGAGTGGTACCACTAAAACTGAAATTTCGCGACGCCAAGGCCTTTGGCATCGCAACGCTAGCTTCTGTCGATGTGGCACGCTCTGGTTCGTCGGTTTGCAGATTCTGGATAAGCTGATAAGGTGACACGTGGCAGAGTGGTTGGCTTCAATTATTGTGACACGTGGCGGCTTCTGATTGGTCGATGAGATTCTTATCCGCCACGTGTCAGATAAGGATTAGATACTCAATGATTGATGCTGACGTGGCGGTGACATGGTGATAACGTGGCGACACATGGGAAAGAGACTGTCGGCACTGTAGGATTGCGACACGTGGCACTTCTTGATTGGCTGATGATGACGTTGCGACACGTGGAAAGAGACTGTCGACACCATAGGATGCTGACACATGGCATGGTGCATGTTAGCAGATCGGCTGTGATGGTGACACACGTGGCACGACGTACGTTAGCAAAGTCAAACTTTTCTCAGATTCTGACACGTGGACCAGGCGCACGTTAGCACTGTTCGGCGCACGTTAGGCATCGCGACGCGGGAAATTTACTGATTTGCCATTTTGTTAATTTTTCTCTATTTTGGCCCCAAATTGCTTCCAATGCTTTCCCAACTTTATTTATCTGCAAAATAACAAAAACACATCAAAATATTACAAAACTCAGAAACTATACAAAATATTAGGTTAAATGAGTGGGAAATAGTGATAGATTTACCACTCATCTGCCGTCACTGCAGCAAAGTCGGGCACTGGAAAAGGAACTGTCCTGACAACATCGCCCAGATAAGGAGGGAGAGAGCATCTACATCAGGTACATTTAATTTTCCAGTTATTGATATATCTTTGCCTTGCGAATCCGTTACATCCAACTGGATTTTAGATTCTGCTTGTCCCATTCACATTTGCAATTCGTTGCAGATGCTGAAGGAAAGTAGAAGACTGAAGCCTGGAGAGATGCAGTTGCGATTCGGGAGTGGAGACTCACTGGATGCAGTTGCAGTGGGAGTATGCGAGATCTCATTGCCGAATAAGACACTTTTTTTAAATGAATGCCATTTTGTACCTAGATGTGTAGCTAATATTATATCACTTTTTTGTATTAGATACAGAAGGCTTTTGTATTAATATTAAGAACTGTTCTTTTTATTTATATGATAAAAGTAATATTCAGATCCTTTTTTGTCCAAACCAGCATGATCATTATACATTGCAAACTTCAAAAGTATTTTAAATACTGGAGTTAATAAATGTAGTTTATTTGTAATTAATAATACTGAACTTTGGCATATGCGGCTGGGTCACATAGGCGTTAAACGCCTTAACCAATTGGTTAGGAATGGTTTGATACCAGATCTTACCATTGAATCTTATCCAACTTGTGAATCATGTATTCAGGGTAAGATGACCAAAGCCCCATTTTCTGGTGTTGGACACCGCGCCACTAACTTACTGGAACTCGTACATTCTGATGTATGTGGTCCACTAAGTCAGACTACTCACAATGGTTATTCATACTTCGTTACCTTTATCGATGATTTGTCACGGTACGGTTATGTGTATTTGATGCGACATAAATCGGAAACCTTTGAAAAGTTCAAAGAATTCTGAAATGAAGTAGAAAAACAAACTGGACAATATATTAAATGCCTTCGATCTGATCGAGGAGGTGAATATATGAGTGGTGAGTTCATGGATTATATGAAGGAGAATGGGATTCTCGCTCAATATACTCCTCCAGGTACTCCACAACACAATGGAGTGTCTGAGGGGAGAAATCAGACTTTGTTGGATATGGTCCGATCGATGTTGAGTTTCACAGATTTGTCATATTATTTATGAGGCTACTCTCTTTTAACAGCTGCACATCTTTTGAATAAGATTCCTTCAAAAGCTGTTCCTACGACACCGTATGAGATATGGTTTGGTAGGAGACCAAATCTTTGTTACATTAAGGTTTGGGGTTGTCCTGCCTATGTCAGGGTGGCTCAGCAAGATAAGCTTTCGCCTCGAGGGCAAAAGTTTAGGTTTTTCGGATATCCTTCGAATACGAGGGGATATCTGTTCTATGATACCGAGCATCGAAATGTGTTAATAGCTCGCTTCGCAAAATTTCTAGAAGTAGAATTTTTGTCAGAAGGTGGTAATCATAGACAAGTTGAACTTGATGAAGTCCAACCTGAAAACAACGAACCAACGGAGGAACCTGAAGTTCAAGTAGATGAAGGACCTTCAACACACACACTCCGTAGGTCTGAAAGGGTATCTAGACCTCCTGAACGCTTGTATTTGATACAAGAAAAGAGTCTGGATGTTCTCTTAGTTGAAGAGACAGATCCTTTCACCCATAGAGAATCGATGTTGGACATCGACTCCGTGAAATGGCAAAGTGCATGAAATCCGAGTTAGACTCAATGCATGAGAATCAAGTTTGGGACTTGGTTCCGCTTCCCAAAGGAATTGTTCCTATCGGTTGTAAATGGGTTTACAAGAGGAAGCGCGGGCCTGACGGTAAGGTTGAAAATTACAAGGCCCGACTGGTTGCAAAAGGTTACACGCAGCGACCTGGCGTCGACTATGATGAAACTTTTTCACCAGTAGCAATGCTTAAGTCTATTCGGATTTTGCTTTCTATAGCTGCGTATCATGACTACGAGATTTGGCAAATGGATGTCAAAACGGCTTTTCTGAATGGATTTCTTGATGAAGAAATCTATATGGAACAGCAGGAAGGTTTTGCATCCAGCGAAAACTCGGGTATGGTGTGTAAGCTTAAAAAGTCCATTTATGGACTTAAACAAGCTTCACGAAGTTGGAATCTTTGATTCGACGAGATTATTAGATCGTCTGGTTTTCTCAAGAATTCGGAAGAATCCTGTGTGTACGAGAAGGCCAGTGGGAGCATGGTCGTATTTTTAGTCCTATTTGTTGATGACATCCTAATCATTGGGAATGATTTAGGTATGTTACAAAGCGTCAAAATGTACCTTTGTAAGAATTTCTCCATGAAGGACCTAGCTAGATATGGGCCCACTCAATTCACCATGAATTAGGGCTAACAGATCGGTGGCACTTTCATTATTTCCAAGTAAATAGTGTTTTAGGTACTTTACCTAATAAACTAGATTCGTAGACTTTATTTGATTATTCAAATTAGTCCTAGTACCCACTCTTCAAAAGTGTGGATATACGAGTCTTGTTTAATTGTGTCCCAGACTACAATGCCAAAAACAAGTTTATTCTGATCGAATCAGTATGAGCTATTAGTTTTTCATATCATATGTTCGAGATTTTATGTATATTCAAAATATAAATACTGTTATTCACATCTAATGTGTTTATCTCAATGTCATCTTTATATAATGAAACACTTTAGTGTTCTAGAATATAAAGGTTTATCCGCAACAGATTAATCACTTATAATGAAACACTTTAGTGTTCTAGAATATAAAGGTTTATCCGCAACAGATTAATCACTGATATAGAGATAATGTTCCTAGTCAAACTAGTTAGATTATAACAGTTTCCTAATATAGGTGCACACCCGAAGGGTAGTTCCTAAACTTAGGTATCTACAGTTGAAACATCGACTTTGTCCCGTTTCGTGATTCAAACACATCTTCGACGGACAAAGGGCTTGACTTTGGCCAACAACCCAATGCCAGTCTCGGATCTTGAGTAAGAATCACTCAATGGAAGGAAAAACGCTTGATATTAATTCAGGGTTTTTCGCGTGCAAATTGGCTACCAATTTATTATCTTTATTAAGGTCTCATCATCATACACCCTTAAACATGCATTCTAAACACATAATAAAGTGCGTATGAAAATTAAATAATAATGATATGTGGATGGATACTTAACACATTGATCCTAGATCAAATCTCTCCATTTATCTCTCAAGCTAGCACTTGTATTACTTCTACCCGTTACACTACACTTCTAAAGAAACCTCATTTACATTGAGGGGAATAGGTGAGAAGAGAATACAAAGAGAATAGAGGTGATAAGGCTGGACACGCAGGTCCAATTTAATAAATCGAATTTATTACAATAATTTCCAAAATTGCCCCCACCCGACTAATATCCATCCGATATACATTATTCATTCATCACAACCATGTATTCATACAAGCATGTTATCAATCAATCTAATCTAATCAAATTAATTAATCTGATAATTAGTGATCATCCAATGTTCAAACAACGATTTGATTTTGCGCGAGTCAAACTCATTTTTGTGAATAAGTACTCAAAGTATGAATTCTCGAATTAAATTAAACTACAACTTTAAATCCAATTTAATATGTATTTAATACTAATTCACTATTTAATTCCAAATTAAATATTACACTTTATTTATAAACCTTTTACGACTTAAATTCAAAATTTAATCGCTACGGGTCTCAAAGCCCGATTAACGTCCAACGTCAATTTAATTCAAGTCCAATGCGCTTTCAATTAATTTCTTTTAGGCGTGGGCTTCGGCAACCAATGCCCAATCAAGGAGTAACCCCATAAGCCTAGAAATCAATTTCGACCAATTAGGCCCAATTAAATTTTAAAGGTTTATAAGTCGCATTTGGTCTTTATGGAAGCGGTTTTGGGCCCAATTGGATCCAATCCAATTTGCCTAAACCCAACTTTGTACAACAAAGTCCATTAAGCCCATTTACAACATTAAATGCCCAAATCCAATTTTAAGGCCCAAATAATTAAATTACCAAAACATCAAATTAGCTTAATTAATCATGTTCATCATCATCATCACATGTCCAACACATTAATGAAAAATCAAACCCATTACACATGCTAAAGTGTCTCGGCCAAGGGATGCATTTTTGTCCAAATCAAATGCAATCCAATTGAATCAAATGCAACATTAAATCAACATCTCTAAATGATTTCCTACACATCCAATGTCCTAAAAATCAAAATTCCAAGACACAATAAGGGCTATACCATTCGGCCAACATTAAGGAATTGGGGATTTTGTTCAATTCAAAATTCAATCCAATCAAATCTTAAATTAACATCATCATACATGATTCTAACTCATCCAATGAATCAAAATAAAAAAATCCAAGATTATAAAAATTCCTATCACATTCGGCCAAAGCATAAAAATTGGGGAAATTTGATCCAATCATAATTTCATCAAATTGATCTAATCAATCCTTAATTCATTAATATTTAAGCATACTCATTCATCCAATTTTATAAAATCATGCTCAAATTCATTTCACCCAATTTTAGCCCTAAAAGTTTCATGCTTGAACCTAGGCTCTGATACCATTGTAGGTTTCTAATTAGGTCCCAAGATCATCAAACAAGCATGAAAATGTGTGAAAAAAAATCGAAGAAGTTGCGGAATACTCACATCGATCTGTTGAGACGATTTGATGAAGAACAAAACCAAAATTCTGCCTCCAAGGTGCGCCCACTGCATGCAGTCCACTGCTCGAATTTTCAGTTTTGGTTGAACATTTTAAGCTTCGAACTTGCGTCAAACGATTCCCGGCTCGTGGGTGGGTTTCCCTAACACCTTCGTATGACTCTTGGTGTGCTAGAACTTGGCAATTTTGCCACAAAATTGCCCAAAATTGCTCCTCATTGCTCGGCAAAACCAGGCAGTTCACTGCCCCTTGGGCGTGACCATTAGAGAGAAAAAGATGAAGATGAAAGAGAGATGAGTTGTATTAAGTGTCATAGAAAAGTGTAAATCAATTACCTTATATATTTTCCAAAATATATTAAAGGTATATACACAAATTTGGCTTTCATAAAGTCAATAATTTTACTTTCCAACCACTTCACTATTACAACAACTTATATCACTCAAAGTGACAAGTTGTCTTTTCAATCAATCAATCACATCAATCAATCAAATGTCACATCACTCAAAGTGACATGTGTTTTGACGCTTGATGTGACTTGCGTGCCGTACTCGAATTCGAAATACGAATGCGCTCGCAATCACTCTCGGGCTCGGGTTCGCTAATTCCCAATTAGCGAATTTTCCGTTGCGTCGCAATTAAATGATTACGCCTAGCGAAATCACTATTCACGTCGCTAATGAATTAATTCTAAATTAATTCGTTTGCCCGAATTAAAATCTAATTTTAATTTCGCGTCGAAATCCAATTTTGATCAATATATCGAATATATTAATTTACCCGATTAATTCCAAATCAATCGTTTTCTCTCTTTAGACGATATTTTATCCCAGATAAAATATCTCCGTAATTAATCTCAGATTAATTTTCTCTCTCATTTAATTAATCCCAGATTAATTAAAGTTCGAGTCATACATCATCGGTGAATCATTGGGAAGCGACCCATGAGATCCCCGGATATGTTGGCAGTAAATACGGTCGTCGGACTATCTGAACACGTGAGTACCTCGTACTACGTTTATACCGATTTACAAGATAAGGTTGCCTTATAGCAAAGCGCCATGCCTACCAAATTCTCCGGAAATATCCTTACAGAAATGAAGGATTTGTATCAGGCGTAGTATACATCGTATAGTGCATATCGATCCAGTATCGGATAGTCACGTGCTAGGCCTGGGGCTGGAATTGTGTCTGCCCCGTACGAAGCACATGTCGGATGTCTGGTAACTAGTCTCTATAATCGGATATACATGACCTAGTCATAATATCCCAATGGCTGCGCAGCACTTAAGAGCACTAATAATGTATCCTACGTGACATCATCTCCACTATGACTGGAGTGATACTTCCGTCTTGACATCACACCCAATACTCTACGATTCTCAATATATCCAGCATTGGCGTACACAGAACCGGTTAAAGCCCTGGATGACCTCAACTAGAGTATATCGATTGTCGCAAGTATTAGCGGTGCAAGTCTCAGGTTAAGACCAAATACACCTACCCTGATGTCGGACTCCCATAGACACACAATCATACTACCAATGAGATTCCGAGGGGGTCTATCCAGAGCGAAGCTGTTTCCCGTACCATCGGTGAAACACAACCTCCTACTACACTTGCATTAGTATCCTATACCCAAATATATGAGAACTATGCTGTTGTGCCCTCACAAACGCGCACAAGTGTAATACTAGTCTTTTACGTATTTATCGATGTCCAATCTCGATAATACTATGACAAGGGATAATTAATGATTTATCCTTCGTGGACTGATACTGTCTCATATCATTCTCCGTCCAGGAACAAATCATAGGGACCTCTCATCATTTATACATCTAGGTGATCTAATCACAAATGATAAGAGTGCAATCTCCTTTGTTACATAGTTAATTTGTACAACAACACCATGATCTATACTAATAGTGACGCTATGGGTCATAACTGTCCAACAAAGTCATCATAAGATACGTTCTTGTCCCAGTTTAAATGCCCAACAAGCCCATACCTCATGACAAAAGGTCCGAATGGATCCAAACGGCAATGTTCCCAAACACAAGCATATAATGGCCCTTTGGCGTTTTAGAAGCTTTTGGCCCAATCATCATAAGATATGTTCTTGTCCCAATTTAAATGGCCCAACAAGCCCATACCTCATGACAAAAGGTCCGAATGGATGCAAACGACAATGTTCCCAAACATAAGCACAAAGGGACAATTACTATGGTCACATAACAATGGTTCGTGTGTGGATTTACGGGAGTGTAGACAAAGACTCTCGCTGACGAAGGATTTCCCACGACTATGACTCTCCACTCAAGGGTTCGAGCGACCAAGTGAGCGCACCTTTTTTATACCTTACGGTACGTGTCAATGAGTTATGGCGTGTGACTAACTGTCAAATGGATTTCCCATTGTAGATTCCCCAGAGGGAGAGTGGAGCGAGGCTCTCTTAAGTACCCAAGCCTCTTAGGCTCTTATCGCTTGGTGTCAAGAATGAACAACGAGTCTTCCAAATTAGTCCGTCACAGTAGGCCACGAGTAGATGATTATCTGGGTACCTTCACAGCTTTTCCTTCTAGAAAGGTAGTGAGTGAAGGAAGACACCAAACCATTACCTAGCCTTAAAAGTGACTTTGATTAAACCCATTTCAACCCACTACAGGAACGGTTAACTTAAAGCACAAATCATAATATTACAAGACATTATTTCGGGGCCGATTCTCTATCCCCAGTGGAGTCGCTAGACTGTGGGACACAGAAACTGGGCGAAGCATGTTGTTCCGGGCTCGCGACCCGGTTGGGAGTACGGAGTAGCCCACGGGGGACTAAACCGGAGAATAATGGAGTCGCCACCTGTAGTTAACCAGGACAAAGATTTAAAGCCACACTCACCCCTCGCAAGGGAATACCTCAAACCATCGGGTTCAGAATGGTCCCTTACTTATGCCACTTGTAATGATATGATTTGTGCAATAATTTAATCGAATATAGCAACATACATTCCCAAGGGTATTCTATTTCACATGCATAAATCAAAAGTTCATCCAAGTTCACATGTAACACATCTTCGTATTTGCATACAACCTATTTGCATACAATATATGTCCAAATTTGCATACAACCTATTTGCATATAATCTATGTCCGAATTTGCATGCATAAAGATAATTTGACATACGGAAAGAATACAATTTCACATTGGTAGACACACAAGCGCAAACAAATGGAATCCATACAAGCATGCATATTAAGGAAAGACAATTAGGCGCATAATGAAAATAAACAACTGAAGAGGCAATATGAATACGGAATCGACGTGCAATGACGTGATACGGAATATGATATCTAAGATTGACACACACGTGGGCATTTTTCAAGTGGTACGTGGAATTGTATCCTAAGTACAGACCGCACTACCGTCCATTTGGAATCAGCTACGGAATTTATGTCTGGGTTTCCATCCTATATACCACGAGAGGCGACACATTTTTCATTTTATTCAAGGGCCACAACATACATCATTTTACAATTCATGCATTTTCTATCTATTCAAGGACCGCAACATGCTTCACTCCACAATAATCATGCAAACGAATCTCAATAAATAATAAAAATACAACTGAAAACGGATGTGAAAAAATACCCTCAGGTCTAACCTTTTTCGTCGACTCGCGGACTCGCGTTTCACGGTGATCGGAATGGTGAAAGCTCCACAACTTTTCTGGTTCACTGGTTTGCATTTTTCCTCGCTGTTTTGCTGCTCAAGCTTTTGTTTTGACTTCGTCTCACTACTGTTTTGCTACTGTATTTTGGCCAATGTTTTTGGCGTTTAGGCTACTATTTTCGGTGATTTTTTTAAGGTTCGGGGGCTGCTTTTTTTTGGTTGTTTAAGGGGTTTAAAGGTGTAAATTTTATTCACTTTTTGAGTAATTTAGGGGCTGTTTTAGAGTGTTTGGGATGCTGTTTTGGGACTGTGATGAGTGGAGGGGCAGTGAGGCTTTTGTGCTTTTTAGTGGCTGTAGGACACAGAATCTGGGCGACGCATGCTATTCCGGACTCGCGGCCCGGTTGGGAGTACGAAGTAGCCCGTAGAGGACTAAACTGGAGAATAATGGAGTGTGGGGTTGTTTTTTGTTTGGTTTTATTTGGTGGAAGATGGGAATAGGCGTGTGGGTTTGAAAGGAAATTTGGTGTGTGGTTTTTGTTTTGGTTTGTGTTTTTTACTTTTTATGCATGGAAGTTGAAGGGACACAGGGTTAGGTTTAAGGTTCGGGGCGAGAATAAATTTTGATACAGAAGCTCAACGAGCAAACCTTAGGTTAAGCGAGCGAAAAAAAATCCAACAAAACGTCAATTCTAGACTTTTCCCTTCCGTCGTCCATTTCCCGTGACTCCCGCGACTTAAAAGGTGGTGCCTCCATACGAGGCTCATCATTGGGCTGGTATGCAAAAATGCAATGCCTACAGTCGCCCCCACTTTGATGGGACTTGTTCAGTGTGTGACAATGACAATCCTATCAAAGTTCGTGCAATACATTTTTACTTACTTGGCTCGCCAGCTGCAACATGGTTTGCCTGCTGTGTTGAGTTGAGTTGGTCTGGTTGTGCCATTTTCGGCATGCTAAACCCCATTTCCGAGGTGTTGCTGAAGTGATGACTGTTCATCTTTGAATTGTGCTCCATTTTAGGAGTGATGAGATAATGGTCCATTTTCTAACCATGGTCCATTTTCGGAGTGATGAGATAATGGTCCATTTTCGAACCGTGCTCCATTTTCGGAGTGATGAGATAATGATGAATGTCCATTTTCGAACTGTGCCCCATTTTCGGAATGATGAGATAATGGTCCATTTTCGAACCGTGCTCCATTTTTGGAATGATGAGATAATGGTCCATTTTCGAACTGTGCTCCATTTTCGGAGTGATGAGATAATGGTCCATTTTCGAACCGTGCTCCATTTTCGGAGTGCCAGAGTAGTGATGATTGTCCATTTTCGAACTGTGTTCCATTTTCGGAATAATAGTCCATTTTCGAACCGTGCTACATTTTCGGAATGATGAGATAATGGTCCATTTTCGAACCGTGCTCCATTTTCGGAATGATGAGATAATGGTCCATTTTCGAACCGTGCTCCATTTTTGGAATGCCAGAGATAGTGATGATTGTCTATTTTCGAATTGTGCTCCATTTTCGGAATGATGAGATAATTGTCCATTTTCGAACCGTTGCTGATGTGAAAGCGGCCCATTTTCGAACCATTGCTGATGTAAAAGCGGTCCATTTTCGAACCATTGATGATGTAAAAGCGGCCCATTTTCGAACCATTGCTGATGTAAAAGCGGCCCATTTCTGAACCATCGCTAATGTGAAAGCGGCCCATTTCCGAACCATTGCTGATGTGAAAGCGGTCCATTTTCGAACCATTGCTGATGTGGGCCTTGACCTTGGGACTCATCCCCAAAAGCAGATACTGTAACTGATGTGGGTCTTGACCTTGCCCCGAAAGCGGATACTGTAACTGATGTGGGTCTTGACCCTGAGACTCATCCCTGAAACTGATACTGAAGCTGATGTGGGCCTCGACCTTGGGACTCATCCCCGAAAACTGATGTTGATGCTGATGTGGGCCTCGACCTTGGAATGCCATACCTGACGGAACTGATACTGATAATGATGTGGGCCTTGCCTTCAGAGTGCCGTACCCGGCAAAGACTGATAGTGATGTGGGCCTCGCCCCCAGAATGCCGTACCCAGCAAAGACTGATAGCGATGTAAATGATTTATTTCAACATATTATATTGCTCTCCTCGAGACAATCCTGATAGCTAAACATATTTTCGTCCTCAATGAATGCTTCGTGTCAAAACCAGAGAACCTTCAAAGTACTTGATACACTCAACTCTGATCGTCTGAATAGGTGATCCGAACTAGACCCCTAGTGTGTGTGTGCTAAGGCTCTTTCGCAACTTGTTCCTTAAGTGGGCCAACTCGATGATTTTGCTTTGGAGAATCGAACCAGTGGGTCTAACCAACCTGGATGTCTTAATCACATTTTGTGATTACTTCAGCATACTCAACATGATATGGTCTTCGTCTTTTTTCTTTTGTCTCTTTCTTTTCATTTTGAATTTTCTTTTTTTTTTTCTTTTCTTTTTCTGACACACCTACCCTTTAAGGTAGCATTTCTCCTCATGGTGGTCCTAATACTCGCCCATGGGTAGCTTCACGCTTATCGGTTATAGGTTGTCTATTTTTTTTTCTTTTTATTTCAGAGACTTTTTTCTTTATTTCCAACCATATCATATATGATAGCATCAGTAAACCAGAGTGGACTTACATGGAAACAGTCATTCACTAATCCATCATCTCTTCAACTAGTCACCTTGCCAACCACTCAGGCTTCTACCGCTGAGATCCCGCAATCAAGTGCTCGTGAGTCTAACTGAGATCAATCCATTCAGAATACCGGACGAGAGCATGTCTCACACTTATCGTTTCTAGGGTTTCTCCCTACAGCATACAATGTCATCACCGGACATATGTCTAACTATCAAAGACTTCTCTCACTCATTTTTTTTTATTCTCTTTTTTTTTTTTTACAATTAAACTAGAGCACAAACTTTCAAATATGTCTCATGTCTGTAATACCTGGTCAGCAGGAAACATCACCGATTAAGATCAGTATCCAATCTACGCTTCTTGACACGATCGCTATCTGTCCAGTCCAATTTGGAGAGAATGGGGTCGAGCTTCGGTTCAAAGGCTATGATTTGGTCAATTAACTCTTCGGCCTTTGTCGCAGTCAGGAAAATATCTTGAACAGATTTGGTGATGAACTCATGTTTTTTAGCTTCCGTGAGAAATACAAACAGAAAATCGAAGAAATACTCAATGTTGAGTATCTCAATGGGCTTCCGATGAATGTTTAAATGTGCCCATGATGCTACCGTGAATATTTCTTCAAGGGTACCAAGTCCACCTGGTAACGCAATAAACGCATCCGCAATATTGATCATTTCATAGAGTCGTTCAGACATACCTGATACGATGCGTTCATCTCCATTTGTTGGTCCAATTAACTGTTCTTCCACCAAAGGTTTTGGGATGATTCCAAAAACATGACCACCACCATCCTGAACGGCTTTTGAAATGCTTCCCATTATCCCAAGATTGCCACCGCCATATACTAGGTGCATATTCTTCTCAGCCATGACTCGCCCTAATTCTTTTGCAGCCTCAATGAATTATGGTTTATTACCAGTGTTGGATCCACAGAAAACAAAAATTCGCTTGACTCGTTGCTGTAAGTTGCTTCCATTTTCTCTCTCTTATTTGGATGTATATCTGAATGTGTTGAGAAGAGAAATGTCGAGCTGAATTTATAGAACCTGAAAAGAGGTGAGTAATAATTGCACTAATATCTTCCACAAAACGATTGTTAGCTAAACCACAAAAGAAGTCGTTAGAGGTCAGAAAGTCTCTGGATCCTGTCTACGAAAATAAAAGAAAATACCAAAAGAAGTCGTGAAATGTCAAAAGGTCATGGATCATGTCTACGAAAATAAAAGAAAATACCAAAAGAAGTCATGAAAGGTCAAAAATTCTGGACCCTGTCTACGAAATTAAAAGAAAATAACAAAGGAAAAGCAATAATTAAGTCAACGAAATTGTGTACTCAATACGCCACTCGCTTGGTATAAATTCATTAGGATGCGTCTCAAGAATTCTTTCTTTACTCAGCCACCACTAATGAATTAGCTCTCATCTTTGTGATTGCCCAAACACCATTCATTCCGTCTTAAAATGCTCCGTCTGTGCTTTTACCTACAAAAATAAAACACAAAGTTAAAAATTCTACAACATGTATACACAAAACATGAAAACATAAATTGCAACAAAGTGCATGGGTTGCCTCCCTGCTAGCGCTAAATTCATCGTCTTCAGCCAGACATGACCGAAATCCATTTGTCAAGGTGGCTTCAATGTCGTCCTCAGTGCTTGTGCCACCATTTGATCTTTGCCGCTTTCCCTTTTTTCTTCGTTGAAACCTGCGAATACAAAACAATAGAATAAAGATGTGTGTATGTAATGTATACGTATGCAAGTGTAGAGGTCCTCCCTGTTCATGATGGTTTAGATCCTCATTGTGCTCATTGGCACCGCATGTCTCTGGTCGCCCCCTACTGGTTCTCTTTTGTCTGAAATCTGTAAACATAAAACACAAAACAAGGGATGCAACTCCCTATTCCGTCGGGTTAGGTCTTCTGCTAATTCTCTTGGTGACTGCTCAGTCTTCTTTCCTTCAGGCAAAGTACAGCTTCAATTTGCTTCGATCGACTCGGTGAACTCATTCTCCTCTAAATCTGGCAGTCTCACTGCCCCGTTTCCCAATTTCTGAATGCTACCCATTCTTTTCTGCTTACTTATTCTGAGGATTCCCCGTGTTCTAAACATTGCTGAGTACCATAGTACCAAGTTGAATGCCTTTGCCAAATGTACTCATGTTGCAGGTTGAAAGGAAGAGACTCGGACAAGTAAGCGAAATGAACGTCTTTATTATTATTAAGAAAAGGTTCGATCAAACAGACAAAATCAATGTCTTAAAATGCAGGATTGCAATCAAATAAACCAAGGAAAACATCTTCATTGTCTGCGGCATTGTCTTCTTTTTCAGCCTACGGTTCTTCACTACTGCCATCTCTTATCCCCATGTAAGAAGCTGGGTGTTTGAGAGCTTGGAGGATAAAGCTTTCGGGCAGGCTGGATTTGATCATGTAGTTAGGTAGAGGGTTTCTGTATATGTTGGGTTTTTCTGGATCAGGTATTTTACGGGTATCAATGAGATTTTGAATCTCATGTCTGAGGTGGGTGCAGTTGTCAGTGTCATGTCCATGTTGCTAGTGGAAGTAATAGAAAAGGTTCACGTTTAGGTGTGGTGGTGGAGGGTGTGGAAGTGGTTTTCCTTCTAAGGGTTTTAAAAGTCCTTGTCCCTTCAATTTTTCAAACACCTTTGACAAAGGCTTCCCTAAGCTAGAGAAGTGTCGGTTTTTTATGGTAGCAACCTCAGTAGTGGTGGGCTTGGTTTCAGAAGTCCCTCCAGAATTCCTTCTATTCTGGCCATAAAACTTTTGATTCTCGGATTCCTCTTCTTCAATGTCCATGACTGTCTCCTTCAGCTGTCGCAAATCTACAATCATGGAGGTCATCCTCCTCAGCTTGCTATAAATATAGGGATTAGTACCCTTGATAATCATTTTGATTTGGTCCTTCTCCGAGGGCCGAGTTTGCATTTTCAGAAGCTGGCTTCTCTAGCGATCCATATAGTCTTTGAAGCTCTCCTCTGGCTTCTGCTTAGTATTCTCCAAATCACGGAGTGACAAATCGATCTCCAGATCTGTAACATACTGCTTTAAGAAGGCATCCGCCAATTCCCTCCAATCCTCCTTAACCGTTTTCTCAAGGCTGTGATACCACACTACAGGTGCCCCCTCGAGTGACATCCCAAACATCTTTTGGACTTGGCGCTGTGTCAGGCCTACTGAACTCATCACCGAGACATACTATCGGAGATGGACCCTCGGGTCTCCGTTCCCATTGAATTTGGCTATTTCGGGCATCTTGAATTGAGCTTGCAGCTGTTCCTCGAAAGTCATCGACTCATAATCTAGCAGGTCTTCATCTTTACCCCTCATCTTGCGGGTATCTGTTTCTACTTGATCCCGGAGTTTCTGTAATTCTGCCTGAGACCCAGCTATTTTTCCAGCGGCATACTCAGCCATATCATCATCAAACATAGGAATATCATCATTAACCCTGTTCTGAGGCTCTTCACGCCTCTCATTTTCAGAACTACCCCCGGCACGGGGTACAGCCACATTAGGCAAGGCAGCAGTCAGAGTCTGGAATTGTTCAATCATCTTGGCGAGACTTGCTTCTATCTGATCCATTCGGGACCCCTCATTGACAGATTCACTAATTTTTATCACTGGTCTTTTGATGAGTCTGCCTTCTTCCCTAACCCAATGGGAATCTATGATGGCTTTTAAAACACAAGGGTTAGCATGATGCATGTATGCATGACATGTGTGCAATGCATGGAATAAACAAGCTCATAAAAGAATTTACACTAATTGGCCCATTATCATTTTAAAGTATTCAATCACACTATTGCGCGGTGCAAACTTGTCCCAGTTGAAAAGGCCCAACGGGTTTACACTTTGCGATAATATAACTAAATAACTTCAAATGATAAAAGGCACAAACACAAACTGGCCCATCGACATTTTAGAAATTTTGGCCAAATTGTCAAAAGGACATGAACTTGTCCCAGTTTAAATGGCCCAACAAGTTCACATTTCTTGACAAAAAGTCCAACTGAATCCAAATGATAATGGTCCAAAACAAAAGCATAATTAAATAATTCCTAATGGTCATACAACTACGGTTCACGTGTAGGTTTCAGGAATGTAAACAAAGGCTCTCACTGACGAAGGATTGCCCACAACTAGGACTCCCCACTCAAGGGTTCAAATAACCATGTGAGCGTACCTTTTTTATACCTTACGGTACGTGCCAACGAGTTACAGTATGTGACTAACTGTCAAATGGATTTCCCGTTGTAGATTCCCCAGAGGGAGGGTGAAGCGAGGCTGTCTTAAGTACCCAAGCCCCTTAGGCTCTTATCGCTTGGTGTCAGGAATAAACAACGAGTCCTCCAAATTAGTCTATCACAATGAGCTACGGGTGAATGATTATCTAGGTGCCTTCACAGCTTTTCCTTATAGAAAGGTAGTGAGTGAAGGAAGACGCCAAACCATCACCTAACTTTAATAATGCCTTTGATTAAACTCATTAAACCCACAGTAGACATGGTTAATTAAAACACAAATCACAAACATTACAAGATATTATTTCGGGGCCGATTCTCTATCCCAAGTGGAGTCGCCAGACTGTAGGACACAGAATTTGGGCGATGCATGCTGTTCCGGGCTCGCGGCCCGGTTGGGAGTACGGAGTAGCCCGCGGGGGACTAAACCGGAGAATAATGGAATGATGGGTTGTTTTTTGTTTGGTTTTGTTTGGTGGAATATGGGAATAGGCGTGTGGGGTTGAAAGGAAATTTGGTGTGTGGTTTTTGTTTTGGTTTGTGTTTTTTACTGTTTATGCATGGAAGTTGAAGGGACACAGGGGTAGGTTTAAGGTTCGGGGCGAGAATAAATTTTGATACAGAAGCTCAACGAGCAAACCCAAGGTTATGCGAGCGAACAAAAATCCAACAAAACGTCAATTCTAGACTTTTCCCTTTCGTCGTCCGTTTCCCGCGACTCCCGCGACTTAAAAGGTGGCGCCTTCATACGAGGCTCATCATTGGGCTGGTATGCAAAAATGCAATGCCTACAGTGGCTTTAAGCAGGGTCATGGGACGTGAGTTGGGTAGGTCATGGGGTTTTTTTAGGGGCTGTTTGGCTTACGTTGAAGGCGAGAGTGAAGGCTGGTTAATGGCTTATTTAGTCTGTTGCTAAGGACGTGAAGGTTCGGTGGCAGTAGAGGCTGAAGGATGCATTGAGTTGTGCTGGGGGAAGATTCAGCGTGGCTTAGGGAGGTACGTGTTGATGGGTCTGTGGGTTTATGATAATGAGTTTATCATTTGCAAGGTGGCGTGGGCATGGCGTGGTTAACGTGAGGGATGTGAGCGTGAGCCAGGTTTGTCTTGTTTTTTTTTCGGCTATTGGGGGGTTAGTGGAAGTGGGTTGAGAGAGTGGTTGGTTTCATTGTGTGGTTTATTTGTTTATTTTGAAGGATAGGAGTTGTGATGAGAGTTGAGAGATGATGGGGCTGCAAGGAGTGAGAATGTGTAGCTCAGGTTTTCGTTTTCTATGTGGAGCCAAGGAAGAACGAGAGAGATTGAGTGTCTATGGTTTCTTTTTTTTGTGAGTGTATTACCGTGATAGTCTAGAGGAGTTAAGTTTGTGTTATATTTTATAGTGAGAGGGTAGGGTTTGCATGGATTTGAATAGGAAGGATACCAATTAGTGTCACACAAGGAAAATCAATTATTTGGTGGGAGACATGTCTTGGCAAGATTAGGAAGTTAATAAATTTTAATTTTTATTGTTTAGGCATGATATTTGTTAAGTTAGGAATACAATATTTTTAATTAGGAATAATATTTTGTTGATAGATTTTAATTAGGCATGATTTTATTTAATGTTTTATTTAATTTTGTATATGATTTAATTAATATTTTATTTAATTTGGTATATGATTTAATTAATTTGGTTGTATTTTAAGGGCCTTGGGCGTGTGGGCCAAGGTGGTGGGCGTGTGGGTTGGCTTTGGTGGTGGGCTTGGTGTGTTAGGTGTTGTGTTGGCTTACTGAGTGGGTTTGGGCCAAGGTGCTTTAAAACGGAGGTCCAACGAGTGAGGCTGGCGCTAAACAAGCGAATAAAAATCTAACGAAATAATGTTTCCCGTGACTTCCTCGACTTAAAAGTTAGTGTCTCCAAATGAGACTCATCATATGGACTCACATGCAAAAATGCAGTGCCTACAGAAACTCATGCAAGTGTAATATGAGGTTGTGTTTTACCGATGGTATGGGAAACAACTTCGCTCTGGATAGACCCCATCGGAGTTCCATCGGTAGTAAGATTATGTGTCTATGGAAATCTGAAATCATGGTAGGTGTATTTGGTCTTAACCTGAGACTTGACCGCTAATACTTGCGACAATCAATATACTTTGGTTTTGGTCGTCCAGGGCTTTAACAGGTTTCTGTGTACGCCTCTTCTAGGTATATCGAGAATCGTAGTGTGTTGGGTGTGATGTCAAGACGGAAGTGTCACTCCAGTCATATGGAGTTGATGATCGCATAGGGATACAAAACTGGTTCTCTAAAGGGTTGCAACCATCGGGATAATAGGACTTGGTCATGATTATCTGATAATAAAGAGACTAGTTGCTCGTCATCCGATATATGCTTCGTACGGGGCATACACTGTACCAGCCCCAGGCCTTGCATGTGATCATCCGATACTGGATCGAAATACGCAATACTACGTATACTACGCCTGATATAGATCCTTTATTCCTGTAAGGATATTTCTGGAGAATTGGGTAGGCATGGCGCTTTGCTAGAAGCCAACATTGTCTTGTAAATCGGTATAAACGTAGTGATAGGTACTTACATTTTCGGATAGTCCGACGACCGAATTTACTGCCAACATATCCGGGGATCTCATGGGTCGCTTCCCAAAGATTCATCGATGACGTATGACTCGCACTTTTAGTTAATCTGGGATTAATTAGATGAGAGAGAAAATTAATCTGGGATTAATTGTGGAGATATTTTATCTGGGATAAAATATCATTTAAAGAGAGATAACGATTAATTTGGAATTAATCGGTAAATTAATATTTTTGATATATTAAACGAAATTGGATTTCAACGCGGAATTAAAATTAGATTTTAATTCGGGCGAACGAGTTAATTTAGAATTAATTCGTTAGCGACATGAATAGTGATTTCACTAGGCATAATCATTTAATTACGTCGTAATGGAAAATTCATTAATTTGGAATTAGCGAACCCGAGCCCGGGATTATTTGCGAGCGCATACGCATTTCGAATTCGAGTGCGGCACGCAAGTCAAATCAAGCGTCAAATCATTATTCGCATCAAGCGTCAAATCACTTGTCACTTTGAGTGATGTGACTTGACAACTTGATTGATAGATGTGACTTGATGGGAGTTGTTGAAAAGCTTTTGAAAGCTTGAGTGACATATTATTATTATATGTTTTAGTATATGTTGAATTTATTTTAGAAATCAATTAACTTTAACACATTTTCAGCACTCTCTCCTCTTTTCT
The DNA here is from genome assembly GCA_019454045.1 of Zanthoxylum bungeanum. Lineage (NCBI taxonomy): Eukaryota > Viridiplantae > Streptophyta > Magnoliopsida > Sapindales > Rutaceae > Zanthoxylum > Zanthoxylum bungeanum. The sequence goes on along the minus strand of SKCR01033484.1, from coordinate 24,606 downwards.
CTCTTCATCATTCACGCCCAAGGGGCTAAAAACATTCTGGTTTTTTGGTTTGCAAAACCGTGAATGGGGGAAGCAAGTGTGTTGGTTTTTGTGGCAAAAATCAAGAGAGCTAGCACTCCGAGAGATATATGAAGGTGATAGGGAAGTCCACCCATGAGCCGGGAATCGTTAGACGAAGCTTGGAGCTTGGAAGATGACCAACAATGGCCGAAAATGGGGACTGCAGAAACAGCCACTGCCGAGCAGTCCATGGAGCAGAAAAGCAATTTTTGTTGCCTCCCGCGTCGCTCAACCGATCGATGTGAGTATTCCGCAACTCCCTCGTTGTATTCACACTTTTTTCATGCTTGATTATTGATCCTTGGGACCTTAGTAAACTCCAACAATGGTATCAGAGCAAGGAAATGCATGAAATATGACTTAGGGCTTAAAATTGGGTAAATTGTATTTGAGCATGTTTTAATGAAATTGGATGAATTAGTATGCTTAAATGTGTTTTAATTGAGGATTGATTGGATCAATTTGTTGAAATTGTGTTTGGAACAAATTTCCCCAATTTTCTTGGCTTGGCCGAAAGTTAAGGAGCCCTAAATGTCTTGGTGATTTTGATTTTTGATTCATTGGATGAGTTAGAAATCAATTGGGAATGTTGATTTAATGTTGGACTGAATTTAATCGGATTGAATTTGATTTGGAAACAAAATTTCCCCTTGGCCAAGAGCTTTAGCACGTAAAATTGGGTTTGATTTTTGATGAAATGTGTTGGACATGTTTTGTTGTAATTGAGCATGATTAATTGTATAAATTAATGTTTTGGAAATATTGATTTGGGTAATTAATAATGCTATACACTTTAGATTAATTAAATGTGAAATTGGATTTTGTAATTTAATTAAATTGGGCCTAATTTTGGAAATTGGACTTTTAATGTTGTTATTGGGCTTATTGGGCTTGGTTGTACCAAGTTGGGTTTAGGCAAAATTGGTTGGATCCAATTGGGCCCAAAACTGCATCCATAAAGCCCAAATGCGACTAATGGACCTTGAAAGTTTAATTGGGCCCAATGGGCCTAAATTGATTTCTAGGCTTATGGGGTAACTCCCGGATTGGACTTTGGTTATTGGGTTCGACCCGAGTTAACCAAAAGTCCACGCCTAAGAAATTAATTAAAAGCCCATTGGACTTTAATTAAATTAACGTTGGGCGTTAATCGGGCTTTGAGACTCGTAACGATTAAATTTGGAATTTAAGTCATAAAAGTTCATTAATAAAGTGTAGTATTTAATTTGGAATTAAATAGCGAATTAGTGTTAAATACATATTAAATTGGATTTAATTTTGTAGTTTAATTTAATTCGTGAATTCGTACTCTGAGTACTTATTCGCAAAACGAGTTTGACTCGAGCAAAATCAAATCGTTGTTTGAACATTGGATGATCACTAATTATCAGATTAATTAATTTGATTAGATTGATTGATAGCATGCTTGTGTGAATACATGGTTGCGATGCTTGAATAATGTATATCGGATGGATATTAGAAAAGGTGGGACAATTTTAGAAATTGTTGTAATAAATTTGATTTATTAAATTGGACCTGCGTGTCTAGCCTTATTACCTCCTTATTTTTTGTATTCTCTTCTCACCTATTCCCCTCAATGTAAATGAGGTTTCTTTAGAAGTGTAGTGTAACGGGTAGAAGTAAATACATATGCTAGCGGGAGAGAGAAAGGGAGAGATTTGATCTAGGATCAATGTGTAAAGTATCCATCCGCATATCATTATTACTTTATTTATACGCGCTTTATTATGTGTTTAGAATGCATGTTTAAGGGTGTATGATGATGAGACCTTAACAAAGATAATAAATTGGTTGCCAATTTGCACTCGAAAAACCCTCACAAAATATTAAGCGTCTTTCCTTCCATTGAGTGATTCTCACTCAAGATCCGAGACTGGCATTGGCTTGTTGGCCAAAGTCAAGGCCTTTGTCCGTCGAGGATGTGTTTGAATCACGAAGGCTTTGTTACATATTGGTGTCTTGTCCAAGTTGTGGTTTGTTGGCCAAAGTCAAGACCACTTCTTGTCCATCGACATTGATTACGAAGCTTTCCATGGTCAATGGGTCGCGCTTGACTGCGATCACTAAGTTTGTTGTGCAAAAGCCAAGGCTTAGTTGATTCAGAGGAAAAAAGGTTAGGTAATACATTGGATGTATTGGCATATATAAGATATATGTTTCGGACTTGGATGTCCCCCTACTGGATCTAGGAATTGGATTGGATCCAATTGATCTTAGAGATCTACCTAGTTAATTATCATACAATTTGTTGGCCAAAGTCAAGATTGTGTGATATTTAACGGGATCCTAGCCCGCTAGGAAACACGGTTTCCCGAGTACTCGACAGAGGGTTAGAGGCTCGCCGAAAAATAGTGGGAGGCAAGAATTGAATTTGCAATATTCATTTAATTACTTGCCATACGCACTCAAACAAATATCATTCGTCATATAAATTAAATGTTAGTTGGACTAATATTTAAATGTTGTTTTTAATAAATAGTTGGACTATATTAAAAATATTCATTTATAGTTGATTTTATAATTGGATTATAGTAATCAATATAATTGAATTTAATCTATTAAATTATAGTTGATTAAATAGTTGGACTATAGTAATCATTATAATAAATAGTACCGAAATCGTTGATTAAATAGTTGGACTATTAGAATCAAGATAAATTGAAAGATTGACATTTAAAACATAATCCTAGGGAAAATGTATTTAAATGGTTTAATTTTCAAATTGGGAAAAAATTTCAGGATGGTCCTAGAAAATAATAAGTTACTTTATTTGATAAAATAACATATTAAGCCTAAGCCCGGAGTTAAGCAAAATAGTAGAGCATGATCTTTGGAAGATTCATGTGATGATAACTTTAGTGCTTAATCCATTAAGCTTGTCGAAGTAGACTCCTTAATTTCTGAATCAGAACTAAGGATTAGATCCTTAAAGTATGATAATGAAATTGAAGGATCTTCATAAATCTATACTTAGATTTTAGAAGTACTAAAATTGCAATAAATAATTCTTGGAGAATTAATGACTATTCTCAAGGAGATAAAGTCAAAGTTTGCAATAGGCAAGTAGCGCAAGGCGCACCTTACTTCGATATTCTAGAAACCCGAGGCTTGGCCAAAGGCTACTGGAATATGAAAAGGGCAAAGGCTAAATCATTATAATCTTTTAGAAAGATAAAAGACATATCCCAAAATGTCTGCCTAAATGTGGCAAACGGGATCGCGGAAGCGTGACTGCCGTTTGGACAAAGCAGACATGAAGAATTGAAGAACGAGCAAGGCTTTGACTTCAAATATGTTCACTACTAGTATTAAAATTGGATTTTAGATACTTAGTGTGATACATAATATATATTGATGTTCAGAATCTGTTTTGAACAGGATACTGACTTCAATAGAGATTTTTCTCGCAAATGGAAACGGGACGAAAGTCGTTGTTTCAACCGTAGATACCTAAGTTTAGGAACTACATTTTGGGTGTGTACCTAAAATAGGAAACTATTATAATGTAACTAGTTTGACTAGATACATTATCTCTATATCAGTGTATAACCCGCTGCGGGTGTAACCTTTATATTCTAGAACACTAAAGTGTTTCATTATATAAAGATGATATTGAGATAAACACATTAGATGAATACAGAATTATATTTTGAATAAATAACAAAATTTATATTTTGATATATAAATAAATCAACAAAAATATCAAACAAATAAACTCAATGATTTGATCAGAAGAAACTATGTGGCATTGTTGTACACAATAAAAAACTCGTATATCGTTTAAGAGAGTGGGTACTTGGACTGGTTTGATTCTAATCAAATAAAGTCTACGAATCTAGTTTATTGGGCAAAGTGCCTAAAACACTATTTACTTGGTAAAAGTGTAAATGCCATCGATCTATTAGCCCTAGTTCATAGTGAAGCAAGTGGGCCCATGTCTAGCTAGGCTAGATGGATATGAATATTTCGTGACCTATACGGATGTGGCATCGCATTACGGTTATGTGTTTCTTTTGAAACATAAATCGGAAACTTTATAGTTTTCGACACGAATAGACGAACAGATCGGCTAAAGTATTAAGCCGTCACGGTAAGACCGTAATGGAAAATACTTAAGTAATAAGTCTCTAATATACTTGAAAGAGTATAGTATTCTTTCAAAGAGGACTCCTCCCGGAACACGTCATCATAACGGTGTGTCCGAAATGAGTAACTGAATTATGTTAGACATGATAAGGTTAATCATGAGTCGCTCGGAGCTACCATTTCCTTCAACGGATAAGTATAAACAGTGCAGAACTTATTTAGAATAAGGTTCCATAAACTAGGTTTTCTCATTCCTGAATTTTTAGGTATGCTAGGCATATATTTGGATGATACCAAACTAAAACCCAAATTGGATAAGTGCCAATTGTAGGTTATCCTAGGGATACCAAAGTATAGTACTTATACAACTCACATGAGAATAATTAGATTGTTGCTCACCATACGGTTTTCCTGAGAGGAATACCGATATGCAGTGGTAAGTGGGAGGATAGTAAAACTCGATGAAAATCGGTGTAATACTGTTCCAGGCACCGATTCCTAATGGAACATAAATAGTTCATCAAGGATGAAACTATATCATTAATCTTCGAATACACAATAACCGCGTATGTCAGAGAGAGTCAGAAAACAACCTGGGGTATGGGTTTCTGATCTCACCTCATAAAAATGTCAATCTTATTGAGAAATACCGACTGACTACGTATAAGGAAGTGATACAAGGTATCGAATCCCTAATTATGGCAAAATGCCATTAGTCTGAAATGGATTCCATGTATATCAACAAGTTTGGATACTAATTGATGTACCGCAAGGCATTGTGCCTATTAGTACTATATAAATCTTCAAGGAAGACGTACATGGATGGCAACATACCAACGTACTAAGCTAGGCTTGTAGCGGAAAGGTATCGTTATCAACATTATGTTGATTACGATTCAACCTTTTACCTGTTGCCACGGTAAATCCATTTGGATAATGCTTGCTAAAGCTGCATCTTTCATTTATGAAAAATGTCAGCTTAACGGGAAAATCGCTTTCCTGAAAAGGAAACCTTTTGGAGGATGTTTAAAACATCCTTTCGGTTTTTTCGTACTAAAACTAGCAAACAAGGTTTACAGGTTATTCGATCCATGTTTGGATTGAAGCAAGCATTAGGTTCTTGGAATTATCATTTTGATGTAATCATAATGGTATATGATTTAATTCAAAATGAAATGATTCTTGTGTATATAAGAGGGTTAGTGGGAGCGCACTGACAATAAATGTCCTATAAAATAATCATAATATGTCATTTCTTGGAAATGATATTCCCAAAAAACAATCAGTGAAAGCTTGGCTTTCGAGAAAATTCTCCATAGAATTCTTGGGAGAAACAACCTTTATTCAAGGAATAAAGATCTTCTAGGAAAGATTTAAAGTTGTTAAAACTCTCCGAGAACTCGTACATTGAAAAATGTACGCAACCTGGTGTCTCATACGCTTTGAGCATATGGATTCACAAACAGGCCAATCCAAGTGATAGTCACTGGATTGATGTTAAGAACATCCGTTAGTTTCTTAGAGAACTAAGGATGCTGTCTTAAACTATGGAGATGGAGAACTTGAAGTGACTGTGATCACTACTGCAAGTTTCCTAACCGATAAAGATGACTATAAGTCGCAAAATGGTACTATACAGTTTGAATAACGGAACAGTGAGCTGGAAATCTTCCAAGCAAGATACTGTTACCGAATAAACAACAAATGCGGGTTATTGCTGCAGCTGAGGCGGCAATAGAAGCCATTTGGGTCGATAATAAATCTAATTAGATTAGATATAATTATGTTAGCAGCTGAGCTAGGCGTCAGCACAAGCTAAAGAATTAATGGTCTCATCAACGATCCAGATACATACTTCGATATTCATCTGATTCGTTCGGATCATACATTGTGGTGATGTGATGATCGAATAAATCACATCAGATGATAATCATGCAAATCCGCTGACGAAGGCCTTTCCTCAGCAATTTGAGCCAATCGTACATAGTTCGGGTGTAAGACACTCGAGTGACTGGCTATAGGCCAATTGGGAGATTGTTGGACAATTATGACCCATAGCGTCACTATTTGTACAGATCATGGTGTTGTTGTACAAATTAACTATGTGACAAATGAGATTGCACTCTTATCATTTGTGATTAGATCACCTAGATGTATAAATGATAGGAGGTCCATGTGATTTGTTCCTGGATTGAGAATGATATGAGACAATATCAGTCCATGAAGGATAAATCATTAAATATCCCTAGTCAGAGTATTATCGAGATTGGACATCGATGAATACGTAAAAGACTAGTATTACACTTGTGCGCGTTGTGAGGGCACAACGGCATAGTTCTCATATATTTGGGTATAGGATACTCATGTAAGTGTAATAGGAGGTTGTATATTACTGATGGTACGGGAAATAGCTTTGCTTTGGATAGACCCCATCGGAGTTCCATTGGTAGTATGACTATGTGTCTATGGAAATCCGAAATCAGGGTAGGTGTATTTGGTCTTAACCTGAGACTTGCACCGCTAATACTTGCGACAATCAATATACTTTGGTATTGGTCGTCCAGGGCTTTAACCGGTTTCTATGTACGACTTTTCTGGGTATATCGAGAATCGTAGTGTGTTGGGTGTGATGTCAAGACGGAAATGTCACTCCAGTCATATGGAGTTGATGATCGCGTATGGATACAGAACTGGTTCTCTAAAGGGTTGCAACCATCGGGATAATATGACTTGGTCATGATTATCCGATAATAAAGAGACTAGTTACTCGTCATCCGATATATGCTTCGTACGGGACAGACACTGTACCAGCCCCAGGCCTTGCATGTGATCATCCGATACTGGATCGAAATATGCAATACTACGTATACTACGCCTGATATAGATCCTTTATTCCTGTAAGGATATTTCTGGAGAATTGGGTATGCATGGCGCTTTGCTAGAAGCCAACCTTGTCTTGTAAATCGGTATAAACGTAGTGCTAGGTACTTACATGTTCGGATAGTCCGACGACCAAATTTACTGCCAACATATCCGGGGATCTCATGGGTCGCTTCCCAAAGATTCATCGATGACGTATGACTCGCACTTTTAATTAATCTGGGATTAATTAGATGAGAGAGAAAATTAATCTGGGATTAATTACGGAGATATTTTATCTGGGATAAAATATCATTTAAAGAGAGATAACGATTAATTTGGAATTAATCGGTAAATTAATATATTTGTTATATTAAACGAAATTGGATTTCGACGTGGAATTAAAATTAGATTTTATTCGAGCGAACGAGTTAATTTAGAATTAATTTGTTAGCGACGTGAATAGTGATTTCGCTAGGTATAATCATTTAATTGTGTCGCAACGGAAAATTCGTTAATTTGGAATTAGCGAACCCGAGCCCGGGATTATTTGCGAGCTCATTCGCATTTCGAATTCGAGTGCGGCACGCAATTCAAATCAAGCGTCAAACCATTAGTCGCATCAAACGTCAAATCACTTGTCACTTTGAGTGATGTGACTTGACAACTTGATTGATAGATGTGACTTCATGGGAGTTGTTGAAAAGCTTTTGAAAGCTTGGGTGACATATATTATTATTATATGTTTTGGTATATGTTGAATTGATTTTTGAAATCAATTAACTTTAACACATTTTCAACACTCCCTCATCTCTTCTCTCTTCATCATTTACGCCCAAGGGGCTAAAAACATTCTGGTTTTCTGGTTTGCAAAACCGTGAATGAGTGAAGCAAGTGTGTTGGTTTTTGTGGCAAAAATCAAGAGAGCTAGCACTCCGAGAGACATGCGAAGGTGATAGGGAAGTCCACCCATGAGCCGGGAATCGTTAGATGAAGTTTGGAGCTTTGACGATGACCAACAATGGCCGAAAATGGGGACTGCAGAAACAGCCACTGTCGAGCAGTCCATGGAGCAGAAAAGAAATTTATATTGCCTCCCGCATCGCTCAACTGATCGATTTGAGTATTCTGCAACTCCCTCGTTGTATTCGCACTTGTTTCATGCTTGTTTATTGATCATTGGGCCCTTAGCAAACTCCAACATGTTCCACCTCAGGAGCCTGGCACAGGCCCTCCCCGATTGTAAATTTCAGCACTTACCGCGAGAAGAAAATCAAATGGCCGACGCGTTAGCTATACTAGCCACGACTTGGGAAAATCCAGAGAAGTTGGTGATGAGACTTCTAGTGTTGACCACAGCAGGTAGACCTGTCTATGAGATAGAAAAGGTCTTGGAAGTAGAGATCGACGATGGGAAACCGTGGTACTATTATATTCAGTGATACTTAGAACGCGGGGAACTTCCGGAAGAAGCAAACAGAAGGGACAAGATATCCATTCAGAAGTTGGCTTCTCAATATGTGAGTTTGAAAGGATAACTATACAAGAGGCAAGCGAACGGCATTCAGCTGAAGTGTTTAAGAAAAGAAGAGGCTCAGAAGGAAATGGAAGAAGTACATGCCAGAGTATGTGGACCGCACATGAATAGGTTGAATTTATCTCGCAAGATAGTGAGACAAGGCATTTACTGGTCGACCATGGAAGCTGACTGCGCGAAGTTAGTAAAGCATTGTACAATTGCCAAGCACACGGTAACTTGAATCATCTACCGCACACATAGTTGCATGGGCTGTCAGAGCCGTGGCCTTTCTCAGCATGGGGAATTGATATGATCGGAGAAATTCGACCGCACGTATCAAATGGACATCGTTTTATAGTAGAAGCAGTAGATTACTTTTCAAAATGGGTGGAAGCCGAGTCATTTCGCAACGTCACAGCAAAGCAGATGGAAAAGTTCATAGCTCGGAACATCATTTGTCGATATGGGATGCCGCATCACGTAGTAACGGACAATGGAGTCTAGTTTCAAGGAGAAACAAAGGCAATGCTACAGAAGTACAAGATAAGACATCACAAGTCGTCACCTTACAGACCGCAAGAAAATGGGGCAGTCGAGGCAACCAATAAAACAATAAAGAGGATGTTGGCTAAAATGATAGAGAACTATAAAAAATTGGGCTGATAAGCTACCATACGCCCTGTGGGGGTACAGAACATCTGTGAGAACAGCAACATGAGCCACGCCTTACTCTCCGGTCTATGGCATGGAAGTAGTATTGCCAGTAGAAGTTGAGATACAGTCCATGCTGGTATTAGTAGAAGCAGAGTTACTTGAACAAGAATGGGCCTCACAGAAATTTGAACAGTTAGCATTACTGGATGAAAAAAGAATGAAGTCTTTATGTCATATGCAGTTATACCAGAAGAGGTTGGCTCGAACATTCAACTAGAAGGTGCAGCCTACTAAGATCAGAAAGGGTGATATGGTGGTTAAACATTCGAAACCGTCGACGACAGACCCGAAAGGGAAGTTCAGACCTAACATGGAAGGACCCTACATAGTCCAGAAAGTAATGGGAAATGGGGCAGTGAGACTATTAGATTTAGAAGGGAACAAGTTCACCGAGCCGATCAACGTAGACAGATTGAAGCAGTATTTTGCCTGAGGAAGAGAAGACCAAACGATCACCAGGAAGACTGGCGGAAGACCTAACCCAAAGGAATAGGAAATTCATTCATGCATGCATGCATACACGTAACGTACTTGCATTCGTTTTTGTGCTTTGTTTTGTTTTGTATTCACAGGTTTCAAAGAAGAAAAGAAGAAAGCCGCAAATGCAAGCCAACCATAAGTAGCAACATATGAGTATCAGTTTCGGGGATGAGTCCCAGGGTTGAGGCCCGCATCAGTATCAGTTTCGGGGATGAGTCCCAGGGTTGAGGCCCGCATCAGTATCAGTTTCGGGGATGAGTCCCAGGGTTGAGGTCCGCATCAGTGTCAGTTTCGGGGATGAGTCCCAGGGTTGAGGCCCACATCAGTATCAGTTTTTGGGAATGGATCCAGGGGGCGAAGCCCACATTATCAGCAGTTGAATGGAAGAATTCCAGTCGAGTAAAAAAAATAAAAAAAAAATAAGAGGAGAGAGAGAAGTCTTTGATGGTTAGGCATATGTCTGGTGATGACATTGTTTGCTGTAGGGAGAAACCTTAGAAACGATAAGTATGAGATGTGCTCTCATCTAATATTCTGAGTGGTTGATCTCGGCTAGACTCGCGAGCACTTGATTACCGAATCTTAGCAGTAGAAGCCTGAGTAATCAGCGAGATGACTAGTTGAAGAGATGGCGGATCGGTGAATGACCGTTTGCTTAGATGTCCATCATGGTTTACTTGTGTTACGATATATGATATGGTTGGAAATGAAGAAAAAGTCTCTGAAGAGGAAAAATAAACCACCTATAACCAATAAGCGTGAAGCTACCCATGGGCGAGTATTAGGACCACCATGAGGAGAAATGCTACCTTAAAGGGTAGGTGTGTTGAAAAAAAAATAAAAAAGAGACAAAAGAAAAGAAGAAGAAGAAAACCATATCATGTTGAGTACGAGGAAGTAATCACAGAGTATGATCAAGACATCTAGGTTGGTTATACCCACTGATCCAATTCTCCGAGACAAAATCATCGAGTTGGCTTACTTAAGGATTAAGCTGCGAAATAACCTTGGCACACACACTAGGAGTCTAGTTCAGATCACTCATTCAGACGATCGGATTTGGGTGTATCAAGTACTTTGAAGGTTCTCTGGTTTCGACACGAAGCGTCCTTTGAGGATGAAAATATGTTTGGCTATCGGGATTATCTCGTGAGAGGCAGTATAGCATGTTGGCATGTAACATCATATCAGAATAATTACCTGGACTTAATGAAAGAAACAATGAACAGAAAGGTGAACCGAGACTGGGGGCGACCAGTCTACCCTTTTTCATACGGCACGGTTCATGAATGAACCAACACATATCATCAGTAGCAGTTTCGGGGATGAGTCCCAGGGTTGAGGCCCACATCAGTATCAGTTTTGGGGATGCGTCCCATGGTCGAGGCCCATACATCAGTTGTAGTTCCGAGATGCATATCAGGGTCGAGGCCCACTGCATCATATGTTGTAGTTCCGGGATGCGTCCCATGGTCGAGGCCCACTACATCATCAGTTTTGGGATGCGTCCCAGGGTCGAGGCCCACACATCAGTTGCAGTTCTAGGATGCGTCCCATGGTCGAGGCCTACTGCATCATCAGTTGTAGTTCCGGGATGCGTCCCAGGGTCGAGGCCCACACATCAGTTGCAGTTTCGGGATGCATCCCAGGGTCGAAGCCCACTTGATCATCAGCACAGTTCAGGAATAAAGCCCACATTCGGTGGTTCGGTAACAAAGCCCAGGGGTCGAAGCACCTCGCCACCACATCAGTTCAGTTCGGTAGTGATTCCTAGAGATCGCAGCATCTTGCAAGGATGAACCTCGGGGTCAAAGCACCTCACCACAATATCAACTCAGTTCGAAGCAACAGGCAAGCCAAGTGGCAGCTGGCGAGCCAGGTAAGTAAAAATGCATTTCATAACTTTGATAGGATTGTCATTGTCACACACTGCACAAGTCCTATCAAAGTGGGGGCGATTGTAGGCACTGTATTTTTACATATAAGTCCGATGATGAGCCTCGTACGGAGGCACTACTCTTTAAGTTGTGGAAGTCGGGGGAAACGGACATCGGAAGGGAAAAGTCGGAAATCAATACCCTATTGGATTTAATTCATTTGCTTAGCTTCTGGTTTGCTTGTTATTCCTTTGTTTTAAAACTTATCCTTGGCCCCAAAACCCCCGCAAGCCATACACCAAGCCCATACACCACCAAACCACACACCAAGCCCACCAAAAGGACCAACCACACGCCCAAACCCCCTAATTCACGCCCAAAGGCTTCCAAAATAACACATCCACACATTAAACACATGTTGAAATCAAACCAAATCACCTTCCCAAATTAAAAGATTCAAATTAAATCTCATCAATCACCTTCCTAATTAAATTAAATCACATTCCTAAACTAAATAAAATAAAATCAAATTAAATCAAATTACCTTCCTAAATTGAAGAGATCCTTTCCTTATGATACACAAACTAAATATCCTCCATAATTACACAATATTCCTTCCCTATTTGCATAAGGACTACCCCAACCCTTGCCTATAAAAAGAAGCATAAACCCAACCTTAGAGACCCTAGCACTCACGCCTAAAGTAAAGAAAACACCCCCTTGTTGCCGTGAATAAGCCTCCCAAAACCCTCCTCCATTACCGCAACAAACAACCTCCACACAACCCTTACACATTCACGCAAAACACAACTAGAAAGTCCCCCCACATTCACGCATAAACTACCCAGGAAATCCCCTCACATTCACGCATAAACTGCCCAGAAAATCCCTCCAAACTGCCGCAACACTAGCCCCAAAACTGCACCTTAACCACTGAAAAATAGCACCTGAAAACTGCACCTTAACAACCAAAAATCAACCCCTGCACTGCACTTAAAACACCAAAAATCTACCTAGTAAAACTGTCCCAAATCACCGTAAAATACAGCCTTGAAAATAGACCAAACAATCGCAAAATAGCAAGTTGAAACAGTCCCTCATTACCGCAAAAACAACGACCAAAAAACTACATTAAAATAGAGCAAACGGAAGCCCAAAATAGCGAGGCAGCGAAGGATAACAACGAACCAGTAAATCAGAAAAGTTACGGAGCATCAACCCTTCCGACAACCGTGTAACGCACTTCCAATAGACGACTTAAGAGGTTAGACCTAAGGGCACCCTTTTCATTTATTCTAGCACTTTCTTTCTGTTAGTTATTGTTATTACTTCGCATACGTATGATAGATTCATGTTTGTTGCAGCCATGGGACGAATGAAATATGTGTTATCTCTTGCGGTATATCGGATGGAAACCCGAACGTAAATTCCGTAGCCGAATCCGAATGGACGGTAGTGCGGTCGGCACTCGGGATACAACGCCATGTACCGCTTGAGAGACACTCATATTTCATTTCATCCAAATTTGTGTTCATTCGTTGTTTATTAGAAATAGTATGTTACTTTTATGCATGATTAGGTTGTTTAGTATGTTATTTTTATGCATGATTTAGTTATTTCTTTTGCATTAGGAACTTAATTATGTCTCCTCTACGTTTATGTTTAGACTGTTATTTATTTATATTGCCATGCTTATCGATTTAATGTATTCATGAGATTGTGTGCTTGCTGTTATTCCGACTTACTTTTATGCATGCAAACTTAGATATAGGTTATATGCAAACTTAGATATAGGTTATATACAAACTTAGATATAAGTCATATGCAAACTTAGATGTAGGTTATTCTTGCGTACACTCGGTTATATTATTACATAAATTCGTTCATTACAAGTGGCATAAGTAAGGGACCATTCCGAACCCAACGGTTTGAGGTCTTCCCTTGCGAGGGGTGAGTGCCACCTTAAATCATTTTCCAGTTCACACTGTGTGGCGACTCCATTTTATTTCTCCGGTTTAGTTCCCACGTGGGCTACTCCGTACTCCCAACCGGGCCGCGAGCTTGGAACAACATCACCGATTTCTGTGTCCTACAGTAGGTGTTTATAGCGGATAAAAATTGAACGACTCACCGAAGATTCATAATGGATGGTACACCAACGATAATAAGAATCTTCTCAGGATGAGTGAGCATAATGATTCTTTGACTTGAGATTCCATTGTGGATATATGAGTTATCCTCCACACTTAGATGGCAATCACGTCACTGATCTATTTAGATCAGACATCTGCATGTTCCTTGGGTGTGGACTGATGCTCAGGATATCTTGTGTGTATCAAGAAAGGATCCGTCAGTCATGAATACGAACATCCTATTTTCCATAATATTACTTATTTATGGTTGCACCTCTTGTTTTTATATACGTATTCAATCTGATTACGATTAGATTGAAACTAAAAGTTGTTTAGTGATATGGATGTATTAGACAAATGCCCGATAATATATAATGCAGTACACAATTACAAAGCTAGTTTGTAATTGACATCGGGAAGTGTCACTGCTAAATGTATATTATCATATATAGTTCCTGGTCAAGATTCAATAACATGGATCGGTTAGTCAAATCCGTTGGGCCAGTACATGTCGTATATCGAGACTTGGTCCGATGGTTTATCCCAATGAACCATGAGTCTAGGGAGACTCGTATAGACGTGTAGGTGTTTATAATAGATAAACACTGAACGACTCACCGAAGATTCTTAATGGATGGTACACCAACGTCAATAAGAATCTTCTCAGGTTGAGTAGCATAGTGGTCCTTCAACTTGAGATACCACTGTGGATGTATAAGACATCCTCCACACTTAGATGCTTGTCACGTCACCGATCTATTTAGATCAGACCTCCGTCTGTTCATTGGGTGTGGACTGATCATCAGGATATCATGTGTGTATCAAGATAGGATCTGTCAGTTCTGTGTACAGAGCATATGTAGTCAATATGTGATTAGCAGTCTGTTAAATCTGTGGCCACAGTATACTTCGGAAGTAAGTTCCGAATGTTATTTAGAGATTGCTAATAAATACGTCGATGGGATAATACATATAGAGATTTGACGTTTACATCTATATCTCTGGTATTATCCAGATACCTGTGATGGACGGATTATACGTATGCAATGACCTCGACCTGTATGATTCAGCTAGTTTATCCGGGGTCGTCATAATTTACGGGTGGGTAAATTATGGACATGAAATTGGATTTTGTGACGGATATACCTGAATCTAGAGAGTCTCACTAATGAAATATACTCGTAGAGCACTAGGGCAACTTTTATGAATAATGTTGATTATTTATAAATCGTTTAAACATTAAACGAAAAATACATGCGAACTGGCTGAACCGTCATTTCCTAATTAATGTGTATTTGTATTTAAAATATGATATTATTAAATACACATTAATAAATTGTCAAATAAAGGTATTTGACATATTTTATTAATATATGTATTTGAAATATTTAAAGTAAATATAATACATATATTTGAGATATTTGTATTTAATTATTTAATTGTTAAATGATTAATATAATTAAAATATAAATATCTCATCAAATGATAAAGTTAGGAAATGATTATAAGTGTAAATTTTTGACTTTAAATTAAAGGAAAAGGTTGTCAAATTGAATTTGACTTCCTTAAATATTTGTTTTAATTGTTAAAATTGAAAATATCTATTTCCTTTTTATTTTGTAATTTTCGGCCATGACTTATTAAATATAAGTGTTATATTGTTTAAGTTGCCATTGTTGACTTGTTTGGAATCATTAAAGTGTAATGATAAAAGTAAAACAAGTTGATAAACCTTTAAATGAAACAAAGTAAAAATATCTAGATATTTTTATTTTTTTCTCTTCACAATTTCGGCCAAGGGCTTATTTTTATGGTTGCGATGCTTGAATAATGTATATCGGATGTATATTGGAAAAGGTGGGACAATTTTAGAAATTGTTGTAATAAATTTGATTTATTAAATTGGACCTGCGTGTCCAGCCTTATTACCTCCTTATTCTTTGTATTCTCTTCTCACATATTCCCCTCAAGGTAAATGAGGTTTCTTTAGAAGTGTAGTGTAACGGGTAGAAGTAAATACATATGCTAGCGGGAGAGAGAAAGGGAGAGATTTGATCTAGGATCAATGTGTAAAGTATCCATCCGCATATCATTATTACTTTATTTATACGCGCTTTATTATGTGTTTAGAATGCATGTTTAAGGTGTATGATGATGAGACCTTAACAAAGATAATAAATTGGTTGCCAATTTGCACTCGAAAAACCCTCACAAATATTAAGCGTCTTTCCTTCCATTGAGTGATTCTCACTCAAGATCCGAGACTGGCATTGGCTTGTTGGCCAAAGTCAAGGCCTTGTCCGTCGAGGATGTGTTTGAATCACGAAGGCTTTGTTACATATTGGTGTCTTGTCCAAGTTGTGGTTTGTTGGCCAAAGTCAAGACCACTTCTTGTCCATCGACATTGATTACGAAGCTTTCCATGGTCAATGGGTCGCGCTGACTGCGATCACTAAGTTTGTTGTGCAAAAGCCAAGGCTTAGTTGATTCAGAGGAAAAAGGGTTAGGTAATACATTGGATGTATTGGCATATATAAGATATATGTTTCGGACTTGGATGTCCCCCTACTGGATCTAGGAATTGGATTGGATCCAATTGATCTTAGAGATCTACCTAGTTAATTATCATACAATTTGTTGGCCAAAGTCAAGATTGTGTGATATTTAACGGGATCCTAGCCCGCTAGGAAACACGGTTTCCCGAGTACTCGACAGAGGGTTAGAGGCTCGCCGAAAAATAGTGGGAGGCAAGAATTGAATTTGCAATATTCATTTAATTACTTGCCATACGCACTCAAACAAATATCATTCGTCATATAAATTAAATGTTAGTTGGACTAATATTTAAATGTTGTTTTTATAAATAGTTGGACTATATTAAAAATATTCATTTATAGTTGATTTTATAATTGGATTATAGTAATCAATATATTGAATTTAATCTATTAAATTATAGTTGATGAAATAGTTGGACTATAGTAATCATTATAATAAATAGTACCGAAATCGCTGATTAAATAGTTGGACTATTAGAATCAAGATAAATTGAAAGATTGACATTTAAAACATAATCCTAGGGAAATGTATTTAAATGGTTTAATTTTCAAATTGGGAAAAAATTTCAGGATGGTCCTAGAAAATAATAAGTTACTTTTTTGATAAAATAACATATTAAGCCTAAGCCCGGAGTTAAGCAAAATAGTAGAGCATGATCTTTGGAAGATTCATGTGATGATAACTTTAGTGCTTAATCCATTAAGCTTGTCGAAGTAGACTCCTTAATTTCTGAATCAGAACTAAGGATTAGATCCTTAAAGTATGATAATGAAATTGAAGGATCTTCATAAATCTATACTTAGATTTTAGAAGTACTAAAATTGCAATAAATAATTCTTGGAGAATTAATGACTATTCTCAAGGAGATAAAGTCAAAGTTTGCAATAGGCAAGTAGCGCAAGGCGCACCTTACTTCGATATTCTAGAAAACCCGAGGCTTGGCCAAAGGCTACTGGAATATGAAAAGGGCAAAGGCTAAATCATTATAATCTTTAGAAAGATAAAAGACATATCCCAAAATGTCTGCCTAAATGTGGCAAACGGGATCGCGGAAGCGTGACTGCCGTTTGGACAAAGCAGACATGAAGGAATTGAAGAACGAGCAAGGCTTTGACTTCAAATATGTTTGTCATAAATATGTTCACTACTAGTATTAAAATTGGATTTTAGATACTTAGTGTGATACATAAATATATATTGATGTTCAGAATCTGTTTTGAACAGGATACTGACTTCAATAGAGATTTATCTGCGAAATGGAAACGGGACGAAAGTCGTTGTTTCAACCGTAGATACCTAAGTTTAGGAACTACATTTTGGGTGTGTACCTAAAATAGGAAACTATTATAATGTAACTAGTTTGACTAGATACATTATCTCTATATCAGTGTATAACCCGCTGCGGGTGTACCTTTATATTCTAGAACACTAAAGTGTTTCATTAATAAAGATGATATTGAGATAAACACATTAGATGTGAATAACAGAATTTATATTTTGAATATAAATAAATCTCAAAAATATAACATGACAAACAAACACAGCTCAAACTGATTTGATCAGAAGAAACTGATGTGGCATTGTTGTGTCTGGGATACAATCAAACAAGACTCGTATATCCACACTTTCGAAGAGTGGGTACTTGGACTGATTTGATTCTAATCAAATAAAGTCTACGAATCTAGTTTATTGGGCAAAGTGCCTAAAACAATATTTACTTGGTAAAAGTGTAAATGCCATCGATCTATTAACCCTAGTTCATAGTGAAGTAAGTGGGCCCATGTCTAGCTAGGCTAGATGTGGATATGAATATTTCGTGACCTATACGGATGTGGCATCGCATTACGGTTATGTGTTTCTTTTGAAACATAAATCGGAAACTTTTATAGTTTTCGACACGGAATAGACGAACAGATCGGCTAAAGTATTAAGCCGTCACGGTAAGACCGTAATGGAAAATACTTTAGTAATAAGTCTCTAATATACTTGAAAGAGTATAGTATTCTTTCAAAGAGGACTCCTCCCGGAACACGTCATCATAACGGTGTGTCCGAAATGAGTAACTGAATTATGTTAGACATGATAAGGTTAATCATGAGTCGCTCGGAGCTACCATTTCCTTCAACGGATAAGTATAAACAGTGCAGAACTTATTTAGAATAAGGTTCCATAAAATCTGTTTGACAGATCTCATATTAGATATGAACATGAAAGAAACTAGGTTTCTCATTCCTGAATTTTTAGGTATGCTAGGCATATATTTGGATGATACCAAACTAAAACCCAAATTGGATAAGTGCCAATTGTACGTTATCCTAGGGATACCAAAGTATAGTACTTATACAACTCACATGAGAATAATTAGATTGTTGCTCACCATACGGTTTTCCTAGAGGAATACCGATATGCAGTGGTAAGTGGGAGGATAGTAAAACTCGATGAAAATCGGTGTAATACTGTTCCAGGCACCGATTCCTAATGGAACATAAATAGTTCATCAAGGATGAAACTATATCATTAATCTTCGAATACACAATAACCGCGTATGTCAGAGAGAGTCAGAAAACAACCTGGGGTATGGGTTTCTGATCTCACCTCATAAAAATGTCAATCTTATTGAGAAATACCGACTGACTACGTATAAGGAAGTGATACAAGGTATCGAATCCCTAATTATGGCAAAATGCCATTAGTCTGAAATGGATTCCATGTATATCAACAAGTTTGGATACTAATTGATGTACCGCAAGGCATTGTGCCTATTAGTACTATATAAATCTTCAAGGAAGACGTACATGGATGGCAACATACCAACGTACTAAGCTAGGCTTGTAGCGGAAAAGGTATCGTTATCAACATTTGTTGATTACGATTCAACCTTTTACCTGTTGCCACGGTAAATCCATTTGGATAATTCTTGCTAAAGCTGCATCTTTCATTTATGAAAAATGTCAGCTTAACGGGAAAATCGCTTTCCTGAAAAGGAAACCTTTTGGAGGATGTTTAAAACATCCTTTCGGTTTTGTCGTACTAAAACTAGCAAACAATGTTTACAGGTTATTCGATCCATGTTTGGATTGAAGCAAGCATTAGGTTCTTGGAATTATCATTTTGATGTAATCATAATGGTATATGATTTAATTCAAAACGAAATGATTCTTGTGTATATAAGAGGGTTAGTGGGAGCGCACTGACAATAAATGTCCTATAAAATAATGATAATATGTCATTTCTTGGAAATGATATTCCCAAAAAAACAATCAGTGAAAGCTTGGCTTTCGAGAAAATTCTCCATAGAATTCTTGGGAGAAACAACCTTTATTCAAGGAATAAAGATCTTCTAGGAAAGATTTAAAGTTGTTAAAACTCTCCGAGAACTCGTACATTGAAAAATGTACGCAACCTGGTGTCTCATACGCTTTGAGCATATGGATTCACAAACAGGCCAATCCAAGTGATAGTCACTGGATTGATGTTAAGAACATCCGTTAGTTTCTTAGAGAACTAAGGATGCTGTCTTAAACTATGGAGATGGAGAACTTGAAGTGACTGTGATCACTACTGCAAGTTTCCTAACCGATAAAGATGACTATAAGTCGCAAAATGGTACTATACAGTTTGAATAACGGAACAGTGAGCTGGAAATCTTCCAAGCAAGATACTGTTACCGAATAAACAACAAATGCGGGTTATTGCTGCAGCTGAGGCGGCAATAGAAGCCATTTGGGTCGATAATAAATCTAATTAGATTAGATATAATTATGTTAGCAGCTGAGCTAGGCGTCAGCACAAGCTAAAGAATTAATGGTCTCATCAACGATCCAGATACATACTTCGATATTCATCTGATTCGTTCGGATCATACATTGTGGTGATGTGATGATCGAATAAATCACATCAGATGATAATCATGCAAATCCGCTGACGAAGGCCTTTCCTCAGCAATTTGAGCCAATCGTACATAGTTCGGGTGTAAGACACTCGAGTGACTGGCTATAGGCCAATTGGGAGATTGTTGGACAATTATGACCCATAGCGTCACTATTTGTACAGATCATGGTGTTGTTGTACAAATTAACTATGTGACAAATGAGATTGCACTCTTATCATTTGTGATTAGATCACCTAGATGTATAAATGATAGGAGGTCCATGTGATTTGTTCCTGGATTGAGAATGATATGAGACAATATCAGTCCACGAAGGATAAATCATTAAATATCCCTAGTCAGAGTATTATCGAGATTGGACATCGATGAATACGTAAAAGACTAGTATTACACTTGTGCGCGTTGTGAGGGCACAACGGCATAGTTCTCATATATTTGGGTATAGGATACTCATGTAAGTGTAATAGGAGGTTGTATATTACTGATGGTACGGGAAATAGCTTTGCTTTGGATAGACCCCATCGGAGTTCCATTGGTAGTATGACTATGTGTCTATGGAAATCCGAAATCAGGGTAGGTGTATTTGGTCTTAACCTGAGACTTGCACCGCTAATACTTGCGACAATCAATATACTTTGGTATTGGTCGTCCAGGGCTTTAACCGGTTTCTATGTACGCCTCTTCTGGGTATATCGAGAATCGTAGTGTGTTGGGTGTGATGTCAAGACGGAAGTGTCACTCCAGTCATATGGAGTTGATGATCGCGTATGGATACAGAACTGGTTCTCTAAAGGGTTGCAACCATCGGGATAATATGACTTGGTCATGATTATCCGATAATAAAGAGACTAGTTACTCGTCATCCGATATATGCTTCGTACGGGACAGACACTGTACCAGCCCCAGGCCTTGCATGTGATCATCCGATACTGGATCGAAATATGCAATACTACGTATACTACGCCTGATATAGATCCTTTATTCCTGTAAGGATATTTCTGGAGAATTGGGTATGCATGGCGCTTTGCTAGAAGCCAACCTTGTCTTGTAAATCGGTATAAACGTAGTGCTAGGTACTTACATGTTCGGATAGTCCGACGACCAAATTTACTGCCAACATATCCGGGGATCTCATGGGTCGCTTCCCAAAGATTCATCGATGACGTATGACTCGCACTTTTAATTAATCTGGGATTAATTAGATGAGAGAGAAAATTAATCTGGGATTAATTACGGAGATATTTTATCTGGGATAAAATATCATTTAAAGAGAGATAACGATTAATTTGGAATTAATCGGTAAATTAATATATTTGTTATATTAAACGAAATTGGATTTCGACGTGGAATTAAAATTAGATTTTATTCGAGCGAACGAGTTAATTTAGAATTAATTTGTTAGCGACGTGAATAGTGATTTCGCTAGGTATAATCATTTAATTGTGTCGCAACGGAAAATTCGTTAATTTGGAATTAGCGAACCCGAGCCCGGATTATTTGCGAGCTCATTCGCATTTCGAATTCGAGTGCGGCACGCAATTCAAATCAAGCGTCAAACCATTAGTCGCATCAAACGTCAAATCACTTGTCACTTTGAGTGATGTGACTTGACAACTTGATTGATAGATGTGACTTCATGGGAGTTGTTGAAAAGCTTTTGAAAGCTTGGGTGACATATATTATTATTATATGTTTTGGTATATGTTGAATTGATTTTTGAAATCAATTAACTTTAACACATTTTCAACACTCCCTCATCTCTTCTCTCTTCATCATTTACGCCCAAGGGGCTAAAAACATTCTGGTTTTCTGGTTTGCAAAACCGTGAATGAGTGAAGCAAGTGTGTTGGTTTTTGTGGCAAAAATCAAGAGAGCTAGCACTCCGAGAGACATGCGAAGGTGATAGGGAAGTCCACCCATGAGCCGGGAATCGTTAGATGAAGTTTGGAGCTTTGACGATGACCAACAATGGCCGAAAATGGGGACTGCAGAAACAGCCACTGTCGAGCAGTCCATGGAGCAGAAAAGAAATTTATATTGCCTCCCGCATCGCTCAACTGATCGATTTGAGTATTCTGCAACTCCCTCGTTGTATTCGCACTTGTTTCATGCTTGTTTATTGATCATTGGGCCCTTAGCAAACTCCAACATGTTCCACCTCAGGAGCCTGGCACAGGCCCTCCCCGATTGTAAATTTCAGCACTTACCGCGAGAAGAAAATCAAATGGCCGACGCGTTAGCTATACTAGCCACGACTTGGGAAAATCCAGAGAAGTTGGTGATGAGACTTCTAGTGTTGACCACAGCAGGTAGACCTGTCTATGAGATAGAAAAGGTCTTGGAAGTAGAGATCGACGATGGGAAACCGTGGTACTATTATATTCAGTGATACTTAGAACGCGGGGAACTTCCGGAAGAAGCAAACAGAAGGGACAAGATATCCATTCAGAAGTTGGCTTCTCAATATGTGAGTTTGAAAGGATAACTATACAAGAGGCAAGCGAACGGCATTCAGCTGAAGTGTTTAAGAAAAGAAGAGGCTCAGAAGGAAATGGAAGAAGTACATGCCAGAGTATGTGGACCGCACATGAATAGGTTGAATTTATCTCGCAAGATAGTGAGACAAGGCATTTACTGGTCGACCATGGAAGCTGATTGCGCGAAGTTAGTAAAGCATTGTACAATTGCCAATCACACGGTAACTTGAATCATCTGCCGCACACAGAGTTGCATGGGCTGTCAGAGCCGTGGCCTTTCTCAGCATGGGGAATTGATATGATCGGAGAAATTCGACCGCACGTATCAAATGGACATCGTTTTATAGTAGAAGCGGTAGATTACTTTTCAAAATGGGTGGAAGCCGAGTCATTTCGCAACGTCACAGCAAAGCAGATGGCAAAGTTCATAGCTCGGAACATCATTTGTCGATATGGGATGCCGCATCACGTAGTAACGGACAATGGATTCTAGTTTCAAGGAGAAACAAAGGCAATGCTACAGAAGTACGAGATAAGACATCACAAGTCGTCACCTTACAGACCGCAAGAAAATGGGGCAGTCGAGGCAACCAATAAGACAATAAAGAGGATGTTGGCTAAAATGATAGAGAACTATAAAAAATTGGGCTGATAAGCTACCATACGCCCTGTGGGGGTACAGAACATCTGTGAGAACAGCAACAGGAGCCACGCCTTACTCTCTGGTCTATGGCATGGAAGTAGTATTGCCAGTAGAAGTTGAGATACAGTCCATGCTGGTATTAGTAGAAGCAGAGTTACTTGAACAAGAATGGGCCTCACAGAAATTTGAACAGTTAGCATTACTGGATGAAAAAAGAATGAAGTCTTTATGTCATATGCAGTTATACCAGAAGAGGTTGGCTCGAACATTCAACTAGAAGGTGCAGCCTACTAAGATCAGAAAGGGTGATATGGTGGTTAAACATTCGAAACCGTCGACGACAGACCCGAAAGGGAAGTTCAGACCTAACATGGAAGGACCCTACATAGTCCAGAAAGTAATGGGAAATGGGGCAGTGAGACTATTAGATTTAGAAGGGAACAAGTTCACCGAGCCGATCAACGTAGACAGATTGAAGCAGTATTTTGCCTGAGGAAGAGAAGACCAAACGATCACCAGGAAGACTGGCGGAAGACCTAACCCAAAGGAATAGGAAATTCATTCATGCATGCATGCATACACGTAACGTACTTGCATTCGTTTTTGTGCTTTGTTTTGTTTTGTATTCACAGGTTTCAAAGAAGAAAAGAAGAAAGCCGCAAATGCAAGCCAACCATAAGTAGCAACATATGAGTATCAGTTTCGGGGATGAGTCCCAGGGTTGAGGCCCGCATCAGTATCAGTTTCGGGGATGAGTCCCAGGGTTGAGGCCCGCATCAGTATCAGTTTCGGGGATGAGTCCCAGGGTTGAGGTCCGCATCAGTGTCAGTTTCGGGGATGAGTCCCAGGGTTGAGGCCCACATCAGTATCAGTTTTTGGGAATGGATCCAGGGGGGCGAAGCCCACATTATCAGCAGTTGAATGGAAGAATTCCAGTCGAGTAAAAAAAATAAAAAAAAAATAAGAGGAGAGAGAGAAGTCTTTGATGGTTAGGCATATGTCCGGTGATGACATTGTTTGCTGTAGGGAGAAACCTTAGAAACGATAAGTATGAGATGTGCTCTCATCCAGTATTCTGAGTGGTTGATCTCGGCTAGACTCGCGAGCACTTGATTACCGAATCTTAGCAGTAGAAGCCTGAGTAATCAGCGAGATGACTAGTTGAAGAGATGGCGGATCGGTGAATGACCGTTTGCTTAGATGTCCATCATGGTTTACTTGTGTTACGATATATGATATGGTTGGAAATGAAGAAAAAGTCTCTGAAGAGGAAAAATAAACCACCTATAACCA
>SKCR01033483.1:0-63118 GCA_019454045.1 Zanthoxylum bungeanum | reverse complement strand
TGGGTATGCTTGGCATATGTTTGGATGATACCAAACTAGAACCCAAATCGGATAAGTTCCAAAGTTGTGGTTATCCTAGGGAAACCAAAAGTATAGTACTTATACAACTCACAAGAGAACAATGTAATTGTTGCTCACCATGCGGTTTTCCTAAGAGGAATACCTATATGCAGTGGTAAGTGAGAGGAAAGTAAAACTCGATGAAAATCGAAGTAATACTATTCAGGCATAAATTCCAACATAGAACACAAAATAATTCATCAAGGATGAAACTATACCATAATCTTCGAATACACAAGAACCACGTAAGTCGGAGAGAGTCAGAAAATAACCTGGGGTATGGGTTTTTGATCTCACCTCGTTGAGATGTCAATCTTATTTAGGAATACGAACTGACTACGTATGAGGAAGTGATACAAAGTATCAACTCCCTATTATGGCAAAGTGCCATGATGTCCGAAATGGATTCCATGTATAACAACCAAGTTTGGATACTAGTTGTTGTACCGCAAGGCATTGTGCCTATTGGTACTATATAAGTCTTCAAGGAATTCATACATGGAATGAAACATACCAACGTACTAAGCTAGGCTTGTAGCAAAAAGGTATCGTTATCAACATTGTGTCGATTACGACGAAACCTTTTACCTGTTGCCACGGTAAATCCATTTGGATAATGCTTGCTAATGCTGCATGTTTCATTCATGAAATATGGCAACTGTATTGCCAAAACTGCTTTCCTTAACGGAAACCTTTTGGAGGATGTTTACAACATCCTGACTGTTTTTTCGTACCATAACTAGCAAACTAGGTTTGCAGGTTATTCGATCCATGGATGGATTGATGCAAGCATAGAGTTCTTGGAATTATCGTTTTGATGTAATCATAATGGTGTATGATTTAATTCAAAACAAAAATGATTCTTGTGTATATAAGAGGGTTAGTGGGAGCGCACTGACAGTGAATGTCCTGTATAATAATGACATATCATTTCTTGGAAATGATATTCTCATTAATACCATCGGTGAAAGCTTGGCTTTCATGAAAATTCTCCGTAGAATTCTTGGGAGAAACAACATTTATTCTAGGAATAAAGATCTACTGGGATAGATTTAAAGTTGTTAGCACTCTCCGAGAACTCGTACATTGAAATAAATGTAAGCAACCTAGTGTCTCATACGCTTTGAGCATATGAAGTCACAATCAGGCCAATCCAGGTGATGGTCACTGGATTGATGTTAAGAACATCCTTCAGTATCTTAGAGGAACTAAGGATGTTGTCTTAAACTATGGAGAAAGAGAACTTGAAGTGACTAGGTTAACTACTGCAAGTTTCCTAACCGATAAAACGACTATAAGTCAAAAACGGTACTATACAGTTTGAATAACGGAACAGTGAGCTGAAAATCTTCCGAGCAAGATACTGTTACCGAATAAACAGCACAAGCGGGTTATTGCTGCAGCTGAGGCAGCAATAGAAGCCATTTGGGTCGATAATAAATCTAATTAGATTAGATATAGTTCTGTTAGCAGCTGAGCTGGGCTACATCGCAGGATAAAGAATTAATGGTCTCATCAACGATCCAGATATATACTTCGACTATTCATTTGATTCGTTCGGATCGTACATCGTGGCGATATGATGATCGAATAAATCGCATCAGATGATAATCATGCAAATTCGCTGACGAAAGTCTTTTCTCAGTAGTTTGAGCCAACCGTACATAGTTCGGGTGTAAGACACTCGAGTGACTGGCTATAGGCCAAGTGGGAGATTGTTGGACAGTTATGACTCATAGTGTCACTATTTGTACAGATCATGGTGTTGTTGTACAAATTAACTATGTGACAGAGGAGATTGCTCTCTTATCATTTGTTATTAGATCACCAAGATGTATAAATGAAAGGAGGTCCTTGTGATTAGTTCCTGGATTGGGATGATATGAGACAGTATCAATCCACGAAGGCTTAATCATTAAATATCCCTAGTCAGAGTATTATCGAGATTGGACATCGATAATGCGTAAAAGACTAGTATTACACTTGTGCGCGTTGTGAGGGCATAACGGCATAGTTCTCATATATTTGGGTATATGATACTCATGTAAGTGTAGTAGGAGGTTGTGTTTTACCGATGGTACGGAAAAAGCTTCGCTCTGGATAGACCCCTCGGAATTCCATTGGTAGTATGACTATGTGTCTATGGAAGTTCGAAATCAGGGTAGGTGTATTTGGTCTTAACCTGAGACTTGCACCGCTAATACTTGCGACAATCAATATACTTTGGTTTTAGGTCATCCAGGGCTTTAACAGGTTCTGTGTACGCCTCTGCTGGGTATATTGAGAATCGTAGTGTGTTGGGTGTGATGTCAAGACGGAAGTATCACTCCAGTCATAGTGGAGATGATGGTCACGTAGGATACGGAACTTGTTCTCTTATGTACTGCAGTCATCGGGATAATATGACTAGGTCGTGATTATCCGATTATAGAGACTAGTTACCAGAGATCCGATATGTGCTTCGAACGGGGCAGACACAATTTCAGCCCCAGGCCTTGCACGTGACATCTGATACTGGATCGAGATACGCAATACTACGTATACTACGCCTGATATAGATCACATATTCCTGTAAGGATATTTCTGGAGAATTGGGTAGGCATGGCGCTTTGCTAGAAGCCAACATTGTCTTGTAAATCGGTATAAACGTAGTACTAGGTACGTACGTGTTCGGATAGTCCGACGACCGAATTTACTGCCAACATATCCGGGGATCTCATGGGTCACTTCCCGAAGATTCACCGATGACGTATGACTCGCACTTTATTAATCTGGGATTAATTAGATGAGAGAGAAAATTAATCTGGGATTAATTACGGAGATAAAATATTATATAAAGAGAGAAAATAATTAATTTGGAATTAATCGATAAAATAATATATTCAATATATTATACGAAATTGGATTTCGACGCGGAATTGAAATTAGATTTCAATTCGGGCGAACGAGTTAATTTAGAATTAATTCGTTAGCGATGTGAATAGTAATTTTGCTAGGCAATGTTATTTAATTAAATACGATTTTATTACATCGCAACGGAAAATTCGTTAATTTGGAATTAGTGAACCTGAGCCCGAGAGCGTTTGCGAGCGCACTCGCATTTCGAATTCAAATGCGGCCCGCAAGTCATATCAAGCGTCAAATCACTAGTCGCATCAAGCGTCAAATCACTTGTCACTTCGAGTGATGTGATGTGACAACTTGTCACTTGATTGAGTGATGTGAATAGTTGATGTAGTGGTTGTAAGCATTAATGCTTTGACTTTTGTTAGCAAAATTTGTGTATTTGATTTTTAGAATTTCATTTACCAATTTTTGTAACAACCAAACACACTTTTATGTCTCTTTCTTCTCCCTAAACTCTCGGCCATGGTGGCCATTTTCTTCCTCAAAAACTTTCTGGTTTCACCGAAAATGAAGAGGAGAAGCAAAGTGTTTTTGTGGCAAAAATTCCTAAGTGCTAGCACACATTTGGAGACATACAAAGTTGATAGGGAAACCAAGGAATTACCACCCAAAAGCTTGGAGCTTGGACCGAAAATGGAGGAGCACAAACCAGTGAAAACCGTGAGCTTCATGGAGTTCAAAGGGCATAAAAAGTTTTGTTCTTCACCGCATCGCCTCAACCGATCGATGTAAGTATTTTGCAACTTCTTCGTGTATTCACATGTTGTTTCTTGCTTGATAATCGATCCTCAGGACCGTAGATTTTCCCAACAGAGCGAGCATAGTGATCCTTCGACTTGAGATACCACTGTGGATATATGAGTTATCCTCCACACTTCGATGGCAGTCACGTCACCGATCTATTTAGATCTGACCTCCGCCTGTTCGTTGGGTGTGGACTGATGTTCATGATATCTTGTGCGTATCAAGATAGAATCCGTCAGTCCTGTGTACAAGTCATAGGCATCTTACACATGTTTGTAATCTAGTAAATCCATGATTGTGGTATAACTTCGAAAATCAGTTCTGAGTGTTATTTAGAGATCATTTTTATCTATATCCTAGGTATAATATGAATAGCTTATGTTGGAGGGATTATATGTATGCAATGACTTCGACTTGTATAGTTTTAGCGAGATTATATGTGGTCGTCATAATTTACGAGTGGGTAAATTATGGACACGAAATTAGATTATGTGACGAATAAACCTAAACTTAGAGATTCCCACAATATGAAGTGTACTCGTTGAGCACTTGGACAACACGTTATGAATAATACTAATTATTCATAATATTTTATCAGATTAAATTAGTTAATTCGAATCGTTTAATCGGTAAACGAATTTACACGCCGGGAAAATTTTGGTCTTTCTAATGTGTATTTGTATTTGATACATAATTAGATTAGATACACATTTATTAATAAATGATGGCATGACACTTTAAAAGTAAATAAATAATTGGTCTAATTAATGAATTAGATAATTTACTTTTTACTTTACAAGTATAACAAGTCTATTTGTTGTTAAATGGTATATATGTTTTTGATTAAGCCAAGTGGTTGGCTTTATCACCAAGTATTTTTAATATGATTAAAAATACATATATTTGGCCATTTTTGCTCCCTTTTTCACGCCACTTTTTGGCAAAATAAAAGGTAGGTTTTTTCCTTTCCTTTTGGCAGTGAGTATGGCCGAATATAGCCTCTCAAAATGTCTTCCAAAATGCCAAAATGAGAGAGTGAAAGAAGAATCAAACCAAGAACTAATTTTGAAGAAATTTTGAAGATTAAAAGGTAATCTTCAATACTCTTTAATCTAGAAATTTTTTCTTTATTTTCTTGTGTTTTCTTCAATTGTTGTAGAGATTCTTCTTCACTAAATTTGGGGCTTTCTAATATGGTTGATGTTTTGAGAAGCTAAAAGCATGTGTAAATGTATATTGAACTAGATTAAAGTAATTTGAGTTCAATTTATTGTTGGACAATCTTGTTGTCATTCTAGAGTGTGATAACCACTCTTATTATGCCTAAAATTGTTCTAGAGTTCTTCATGTGTGGTGGCTTTGAATGGGTTTTAGATTAATTAGATTAATCTTGCTAAAAATTGGATTTAAAGCATGTTAAATGGACTGTTTTTGTGCTCACTGTTTGGGCCTGAAAATCTGGAAATTTGTGATGAAAAGTAAGTCATTTAAATGTATTGGATGTGTTTTGGGTGTTGGAACAATTGCCGGAAATTGTTTCGGAGTTGAAATAAGCGAAAACGGCGAAAAACGGCGTTATCGGGTGACTTTTGAGCCAATCGGGTGACGGCTGCTCAAACAGTGAATTGGTCACTGTTCGGGCAGCCCATGAACTGCCCTAGCACTGTTGGGGCTGACCTGGGCAGCCCTCATGTGCATTGGATGGTCGGTTCGGTCAAAAACGTATTTTATGTCATTTTGCGGAAAAAAAAAAAAAAAACGTTTGCATAAAAAGTTTGCGACGTTTCTTAACTATTTATGCTGTTATTTGATTTCGAATAAATAGGTTTAGATGAAATATGAATAAATTATTCATATTGGATATTGAATAATTTATTCGATAATTTAAAAAAAAATTAAATTACGATTTCGCCCGAACGGCGCTTCCGCCTCGCTCTTTGCCCAAAACTCCAACACTAAGTGCAAAACCTTAGAAGATATACTTCAATAACTTTATTATTATCTATAATTTTTCAACAGTCTGATATTAGTTTAAAATTTTATCTTTCAAGGTTCAGGAAATTTGATCTGACAGCGGGAAAATCGATGGAAGTGCGTCATTAGGAGCTGTCGGTGGCACTGCCGTCCGTCTGAAGCCTCCTCTGAAGCCACCCTGCTCCTCGACCACCGCCACGTATATGTCAGGGGTTCCTAAGCCACCTCTTCTAATGAAGGAGGGAGATGTTGGTTCCTCCCCTAAAACCAAGCTGACACTATTCTTCTGGGATAAAGTTCTAACCAATCCAGATAATACAAAGGTTTGGCATCAGATTAAATCAGTATTACTATTATTCTTCTTCAGATTAATAATACATTGCTGAAGAAGAATTGAAGCTTAGGTTGTACAATGGTCAACAGCTGAGCGGTTCTTGAAAGCCTTGACTGACTTTGCATTCACTTTCAAACACTTGGAACCCTGGAGGTAAGACCTTGGATTTTAATTTGTATTACTTCTAGGATATGCTATTTTGCTTTATACTGCTCTATAAAGTTCTATTGCTTTAAATGTATAAAGACATTTAGATTCCAATATTTGTTCTAATATCACAAAAATCACATTATTTTCAGAAATGTCATTTAAACTCCTCCCTTTTTGAGACATATAGACACCATAATTTAAAAAAAGGAAATAAAATTTATGCGACCATATATGAAAACAAAAAGATATCGCCAAATCTTATAGTTTTTCTGTCCTTTTCCCATGGAAAAATAATAAAAGAAAGTGAGATTCAATAATTCATGCCAAATAATGGTGTGAGGTACGTAAATTACCCTTGCGTATCATATTTTAAACTTGGAACTTTTTTGAGCCATAATCTACATGATGTCTAAAAAAGGTATAAAATGGGCAGGAACTTGGTAAGTTAGTTAATCTTACATAGTGTCATTCCTTGACATATGAAGCTCTGGTTAAGTTAAAACATTTTTCAAAGTGATTCAAATTTTTATTTCATCAAAATTAATTAATGTAAAATAATTAATACAGTGCTTATAAGCGCATAAGATCAGTATGCATAAAAGTTTAAAACAATTCTTCTTCTATTAAGTGACTAATAGAGATGATTTATACACAAGATAAATACTTGAAATCCTAGAAACTACTAACACAAACTTGAACCTAATTGTCAAACTCCCCCAAAAAAAAAAACAGCAACAAACTAACTAAAAAAACATTAAAAAGGGCATGTCACAACACAAATTAACACAAAGTGTTGTTCATTTCAATTTCAAATGAAGAAAGTGTGTCATCACTCATCATCAGCGGCCTTGGACGCTGAAGTTCCAGTCTTCTTGGGAAGAAGAAGGTTGTGGATATTGGGCATCACCCCACCATTAGCAATGGTAACATCTCCAAGAAGCTTGCTCAGCTCCTCATCATTCCTCACTGCCAATTGGATGTGGCGTGGGACAATTCGAGTTTTCTTGTTGTCTCTTGCTGCATTTCCAGCTAATTCCAGAACCTAAAAAGCCAAAAATGTAAAGAGATTAAAATCTGAAACTTCCATTAACAGAATCTCAAAACCCTCCAACTTTTTTTGCTATTAGTGAATCAATTACATCAACATCATATGAAACTCTAATCCCATATTAGAGGAGATAATTTTATAATTAACAATTATTTTAACTACAAAGTAAAAGCAATGTTTCAGAGAAATAAAAAAGTAATCCGGACCCTTAAAATCCCTAATCTCACATATAAGGTACATAACTAACTATAAAATCAAAATTACAAAATAAAAAACTTTAAAAATTATCATACCCTGATAAAAAAAAACCCTAATTTCATAAATTATTTGACAAAACCATAATTAAAAAATCAAAATTACAACAAATTAAACAAGTATGCAGATCTAAAGAAACCCTAATGTCACAAACAGCAAAATTTCCAAACCTCAATTCAAAACTTTATACTATAAACAAATTATAAGATACAAAATCAAGAAGGATAGAAAATAACAGAGAGACCCAAAATTTACCTAACAAGATCAAATTCGGAAACCCTAGATCTGTAATTAAAATATCAACAGTCAAACCGACAAACGAGCAAAAGAATTAGAGTCAAGAGAGAGACGATACCTCTGCGGCGAGATATTCAAGGACGGCGGCGAGGTAAACCGGAGCCCCGGCACCGACCCGCTCAGCATATTTACCGGCTTTGAGGAACCTGGCAATACGACCGACGGGGAACTGAAGCCCCGCTTTGCTACTACGTGAGGTGGCCTTTTTCGCCGCCCCGGATCCGAGAGTCTTTCCCCGACCCGCCATCTTAAGAGAAGCCTTTAACAAGGAAAAATAATCTTAGTTGTTTAATAGAAAGTGCCGCGAGATAGGCAAAGCGTGTTTCTTCAACTGAGAGGGGGAATCGGGGTTTGGGGTATTTATAAAGCGATGATGTGAGGAACTGACAAACGGGAGCTGAGTACGAGGATTGATATGGTTAGCCGTTAGATTTAGAGTAAAGGTACGGTTTAGATTTGATTTCCTTTGGTTCACCGCTTTTTTTTGAGGAGGAGTTTTTGGTGGTTTTGGTTAAATTGGACTGTCTACGTGTCACGGCCGAAGGATTAAGTTTAACACGACGTTTTTAATTTAATTGACGAAATTGCCATTGGTGACTGGGGAGTGCGAATATTATGTTTACCATTTTAGTCCTAACTAAACTTGAAATTTGCATTCTAACATTGGGGAGGGGTTTATATTAAATTCTCAAGAGTGAATCGTATATTTCTCACTTAAATGTCATAACTTCACAAGCCAATGAGATATCAATAATAGGAAAAATAAAAGTATCTGATGTAGATGTTCTTTCATTTCTTATTTGTACAAGATAGTCCAGACAGTTTCTTTTCCAGTGCCCGACTTTCTGGCAATGGTGGCACTTATCTTCAGAAGCTCTCTTGGGCTTCGCTACCTTAGCATGCGGAGGAACATTGAAACCATTCTTCTTCTTTTTTTCCTTTTGTCTTCTTCCCCTTCGTCTTGGATTGGGAAGAAGCGGAAAGTGAAGTGGGTTTCGGAATGCGAGTCGGAACTCCCTTCCTTAAATCTTCATCTGCTGTGAGAAGCATCCTATGCAACTCACGGTAAGAGCAGTGAATCCCATTCATGTTGAAGTACATGACGAACTGGCGATATGACGCTGGGAGCGAACTGAGTATGGCACTACGTCCCAGAGTTTCATTGAGAGGGAAATCTTGGCGCCTCAATTGCTCGATCAAATGAAGCACATACGGGCTCACAGTCTACCCCTCATCAAGTTTAGAATGGAACAGTTCCATTGAAACTCTATGAACCACGACCTGTTCCTGGGTTCATGAACGATTCACGAAGTTGTGTCATCATGATATATGTATCGTGCATCTCAAAGTAAGTCTTATTAAGCTCAGAAGAAAGAGAACTCAGAATGAATGATTTAACCCTTAAATTATCATCATTCCATCTCTGGAAAGTCTCATGTTCTTCAGGAAATGCATATGGAGATATAGTAAGCGGTAATGGACCTTCCAAAATATATCCTAACTTTTCAGAATTGAGGACAATCCTCAAATCCATATCCCAATCCGAAAAATTCACAGTGCCTTTTAGCTTATTCCTATCAAACATACGAGCAAAAGGATTGGTCGAAGGTGCCGCCATCGCAAATCCATCAAATAGACAACGAATCAACGGTTAGCAGATAAGCAGATAAAACAGTTTCATATTATATCATAAAGTATTAACTAGATCATGGATTTTTAATCTAAAAATGCTCTTCCCACTATTTCATGCAAAACTGTAATCCCCAAACAGAATACAAAACATGCGATAATCAAATCATAACATAATAGTGAAAGGTGGACCCCATGAATATATTTCAGCTCACAGCTTTGGCACGTTCTCGCCTACGTATATACTCATTAGGTAGACAACTCATTGTCAATCACTCAATAGTGACTCCTGGGTTTTCGATCATGGTCGTTTCTTGTTGTGACAGCTTCGGCACGTTCACAAGGAGGCGTACCAAGGCAAGACTTGTCAATAATAAATTCAAGATACTTGCGAAACCTTGACAGCTTTGGCACGTTCAGGATTCCACTTTCGCTTGAATTCACCTAATATCAAATATATCTGGTACAGATAAATTTCTACCGACCATATCCTCACTGCTTTGGGACGTTCTCGGATATAATTTCAGAAAATTTTTCGATAAGCGGTATTGACAAGACGAACCAATTAATATGCATCAAATACATATTAAATTTAAAACCTTATTTACAAATATGGATTTTTCGGCAAAAAGATGTTTTTACTTTATTTAATCAAATTAAATAAATAAATGCATGCATAAAGTCAAGATTAAAGTAAATATTGAATTTTAAAGGCATAATCATATATCGGGTGTCCATGATCAGACTCGCTCTGATACCCTTTTTGTTGAGGTTTTATACGGAATTACAGGGTTAGCGTAGGGGAACACGAAAAATGTAATTTGATCATTTTGGTCTTAAATTGTCAAATACATATTTAATTGATTCCAAATCAATCCCAAAATGATTTATACATGTCTAATACATGAAATACAATTTGCAACACAAATCCCCAATTTTTCTACAAATGCGAGAGCACCCCTGAATTTCCATTAATTACTATTTGACCCCAAATGTTCAAAACATGTCAAGATCAAACCCAATCAATCCCAAATTTAATATACATCATATATACATCAAATTACATCACATATATGAAAAGCCCCGAAATTGGATTAGGTTTAGAACCCTAATTTCACAAATTACATCAATTGCACAATTTACACTAAATTGATAAAATTCAACACTTTAATCAATTCAATACTACACCAATCAAGTCTCACCATCATGAAACAACTCAAGAACAATTATAGGTTAATTATAAATAGCTAAGCAACTCTAGAATGACAACTTTGATTACTAATTAATCTAATAAGCTTAATTACAACTAATAAGCTTATTAATTAATCATACATGCTAAACACCTTCAAACAAATTTCCAACACAATAATTCACATAATTAAACATTAGAGAAAATTCTAAACTACCCAAGTTGAAGTATAGAATCATAGAAACAATTTCTAAGTTGAAAAATATTGGAAAAAACTTACAAAACTCCAAGCTTTTAAGCTTTTTCTCCTTTGGTTCTTCACTTTTGTCTCAATTTTAACTTAGTAAATATTTATGAAACTTGTCTAACACTTGAAAATCAAAACAAAAAATCCTTATATATTTATTTGTCAATTGCCGTGAATAATAACAAATAAAATAGATAAATAATTTTGCAATTTGTTTTTATATAATTGGTACACATTTTACTTAATATCAAGATAACATTTATCTTAAAATAAAGCAAACTAAAATGTATTCCAATGGTAACATGTCATTTTCTAACTTTAATAAAGCAAATAATGACTTTAAGATATTTGTTACTTTAATTATTTTAATCATATAATATTTATATAATTAAATACAAATATCTTAAATATATGTATTATATTTACATTAAATAATCAAAATACATATATCAATCATATATTTTAAATATCACAATTTGATATTTAAATAATGTGTATTTAATAAAATCAAGTATTAAATAAAAATACTCATTAATTCGAAAATGACGATTAGGTCCCGATTGTATGTATTTTTCATTTAACCGTTAAACGACTTATAAATAATCAGTATTATTCATAACAGTTGCCCTAGTGCTCTACGAGTATATCTCATTAGTGAGACTTTCTAAGTTCAGGCATATCCGTCACGAAATCAAATTTCATGTCCATAATTCACCCATCTGTAAATTATGCCGAACACGGATAAACTCTCTGAACCATACGGGTCGAGGTCACTGCATACGTATAATCCATCCGTCACAAGTATCCGGATTATTCCAGAGATATAAATACAAACATCAAATCTCTATAGATATAATCACGTCGACGTTTCTATTAGCAATCCCTTAATAACACTTAGAATTGATTTGTACAATGTACCACAGGCCCATAGATTTAACAGATTACTAATTCCATATTGAATACATATGCTCTGTACACAGAGCTGACAGATCCTTTCTTGATACATATGATATCCTGAGCATCAGTCCACACCCAACGAACATGCGGAGGTCTGATCTAAATAGATCGGTGACGTGACTATCATGTAAGTGTGGAGGATAACTCATATATCCATAGTGGTATCTCAAGTCAAAGAATCATTATGCTCACTCAACCCGAGAAGATTCTTATTGACGTTGGTGTACCATCCATTAAGAATATTCGGTGAGTCATTCAGTATTTATCCGCTATAAACACTTACACGTCTATACGAGTCTCCAAGACTCATTGTTCATTGAGAAACCATCGGAATCCAAGATTCCAATATACGACATGTACTAGTCTCAACGGGTTTACTTTACTGACCAAGTAGTGTAAACCTTGACCGGGAACAGTCTAAGAATGACAACGTCATGATACAACTCAATGTCAGTTGCGTCGCTTTTGCAACAGTATCATAACTAATCATTCCAAGGTCTGTTACGTCTTTACCATATTAAAGAAGATGTTATATAAAAGAAACTGTTCATTTTATTCATAATAAAATGTTACATTAGTATTTACAAGGAAATACATAACAAAATTGGCGCTCAAAACACCAACCCTAACACCATGAGTAATGAAATCTCGTATAGACATGTGGGTATTTATTGGAGTGAATACTGAATGACTCACATGTGATTCCTAATAGATGGAAGTACACACCATCATCAATAGGAATCTACTCGAGTCGAGTAGTATATGTGATTCTTTGACTATAGGATAACATTGATTTTGTGTGTGATCCTTCACACTTTGATGCCATATATGTCAGAGACCTTTCATGAACTGATCGCTAGATGTTCGTTGGGTGTGGAGCACTCGTTAATCAAGTACGTATTAAGATATGATCCATCAGCCCGTATTTGTACCATAAGAGGTTTATGTATCCATGTGTATAAGTCACGATTCTTAAGACTTGGCCAAAGTCGATCACCTAGGGTGGATTGCATATATCAGAAATGGTGTTCTGATTAGCTGTAAATAATCGTGAACATGTCGACATGAAATGTGCATCTTGGAAACTTGACAGTGTAATCTATGATTCGTAAGCACAACTCGGATAGCCTACAATGTAGGGATTTTTAAACATATGTGATGACATCGACTTGTATAGTTCAGAAAGGTTTTTCGTGTATTTTGAGGAATTCAAAGGTGGCCGAATTGTGTACATATAAGCTAGGCTTATATGACGAACATGTCTGGTCTTAGAGAGTCTCACAATATGAAGTGTACTCGTTAAGCACTTGGGTAGCCGATAATGTTTGATAATAAATAATCTTTATATTATAATTATCAATTTATATAATTAAGTATTATTCGATAACATTAATTATTTACTTTGAACCAATTAGATTAATTGGATTAATCCAAAATCACACGATGACTTTGTTGTAATTTCATAAATATCTATACCATTGGAGGATATTTTGGTAATTATAAATATATAATAATATGTGTATTTGGCTTGATTTAATTAGATTAAATCAAAGTGATAGACAATCAACTAATCCATTAGTTAAACTTTATCTTAATTTAATTGAATTAAATCAAAGTGGTAGAAAAATGTGATTAGTCATACTTAATTATACATATTTGGACAATAAGCCATCCTAAAAGTTGATTAAGACTTTTATTAATTAAAAATTACATAAGTTTTGCTATAAAAGGAAAGCTTAAGAAAGATAATCTTGTGAAAGGCAAAACAAACTTAAACAAACATTAAATAAAAGAAAGAAATATTAGCCTAAGTAAAGTTTTTATAGGAGAACCTTTGGAAGTTATCTACAATAACAAGGAGAAGAAGATTGGATCTTTGAATCAAGCTTGCTAGCTTTGAAAGTTCTCTACAATAATAAGGAGAAGAAGATTGGATCTTTGAGTCAAGCTTGGTAGCTTTGGAATTTCTCTACAATATTTCAACAAGGAGAAGAAGGTTGGATTGGAATCAAGCTTGCTAGTGTATAAAGAGTTATGTTTTAGCCGCACATAAACTTGTAGACACTAGTGAATTAAAATATTAGATATTTTAAATAGAAACCTTTAATTTTAAAATAGTGAGGGGGAGAGAGATATACAATAATATATCTAGCGATCTCGGTTGTTAGTATGAAAACGTGAGATTCAAAAGACACATTGAGATGACTTTATTTTCGTCTGCTACAGATGATGTCCTTTTTGTTGGACAATTATGACCCATAGCATCACTATTTTTAAAAAACATGGTGTTTTTGTACAAATTAACTATGTGACAAAGGAAATTGCTCTTTTATCATTTTGTAATTGGATTACTTAGATATATAAATGATAAAAGTTCATATGATTAGTACCGGATTAATAAGATATGAGACAATATTAATCCACGAAAGGTTTAATCATTAAATATCTCTAGTCGTAGTATTATCGAGATTGGACATTATGTGGAATAGGCTAGTATTACACTTGTGCGCGTTATGGAAGCTTAACGTCATAGTTCTCATATATTTAAGTATTGGATACTTATGCAAGTGTGATAGGAGGTTTTGTTAGCCGTTGGATCGGAAACAGCTTCGCTCTGGATAGACCCCTTGGAATCTCATTGGTAGTATGACTATATGTCTGTGGGAATCCGAATAAGGGTAGATGTATGTGGTCTTAACTTGAGACTTGCATCGCTAATACTTGCGACAATCAGTATACTTTGGTTTTGGTCGTCCGGAGCTTTAACATGTTATATGTACGCCTCTTCTGGGTATACTGATAATCGTAGTGTATTGGATGTGATGTCAAGATGCAAGTATCACTTCAGTCATATGGAGATGACAATCATGCTAGGATATAGAACTAGTACTCTTAAATGCTGCAGCTATCATGATAGTATGACTAGGTCATGATTATCCGATTATAGAGACTAGTTGCTAGTGATCCGATATATGTTTCGTACGAGGCAGACATAATTCCAGCCCCAGGCCTAGCATGTGACATCCGATACTGGATCGTAATACGCAATACATTGTATACTACGCCTGATACAGATTATATATATTCCATGTTGAATATATTTATGGACAATTGGGTAGGCACGGTGTTTTGCTAGAAGCCAACCATGTCTTGTAAATCGGTAAGAACGTGGTACCGGGTACGCACGTGTTCGGATAGTCCGATGACCGTATTTACTGCCAACATATCCATGGATCTATTGGGTCGCTTCCCTAAGATTCACCGATGATATTTGTCTCGAACAGAATTAATATGAGATTAATTACGAGAGAGAAAATTAATCTGGGATTAATTCGTTGAGAAGAGAGAGCGCGATTAATTTGGAATTAATCGGCAAAGTAAATTTAATAGTTAAATTGGATTTTACTATTTAATTTATTTATTTGGGCTAAAATAATATATTGGATATATTAATTGAAATTGGATTTCAATACGGAATTAAAATTGGATTTTAATTCAAGTGAACAAATTAATTTGGAATTAATTCTTTAGCGACTTTCGTAATAATTTTGCGAGGTATTATTATTTAATTAAATTGGATTTAATTATTTAGCGACGGAAAATTCGTTTAGTCGGATTAAACGAACCGGGCCCAAAGTGTGTTGTGTAAGCCAACTTGAATTTTGAATTCAAAATTGAGTGGGACCCACAACTCACATCACTTGTCAAATTGTGATGGTGGTTGTTGGCAATAGTGATAGGATTATTTAAACACACAACACAAAGTCAACAAATGACTAATGAATTAAGTTTGAACATTGGATTGTCACTAATCAAAAATTAATTAATTGTATTAGATTGATTGATAACATGCTATGTGTGGATACTTGGATGTATTTGTATGAATAATGTATATCGGATGAATATTAGAATGGTGGGGGCAATTTTGGAAATTGTTGTAATAAATTCGGAATTTATTAAATTGGACCTGCGTGTCCAGCCTTTTATCTCGTTACTCTTTGTATTTCTCTTCTCACCAATTCCCATCAATGTAAATGAGGTTTCTTTAATGTATTATGTAATTGGGTAGAAGTATGTAAAGTGCTAGCGGGAGAGAGGAAAGAGAGAGATTTGTTCTAGGAACAAATTGTTATATATCCATCTGCATATCATTATTATTTTATTCGCGCCTTATTATGCTTTTAGAATGCATGTTTAAGGGTGTATGATGAGACCTAATCAAAAATAATAAATTGGTTGCCAATTTACGCGAAAAACCATCACTTTAATATTAAGCGATTTCCTTCCATTGAGTGGTTCTCTCTCAAGATCCAAGATTGGCATTGGTTTGTTGGCCAAAGTCAAGATCATTATCCATCGCGGATGTGTTTGAACCACAAAAGCTTTGTTACATATCGCATGTCTTGGGCAGTTGTGATTTGTTGGCCAAAGTCAAGGTCACTTCTGTACATCGACGTGGATTACGAAGCTTTCCCACTGTCAATTGTGTCATGCTTAACTGGAATCATTAAGCTTGTTGAGCTAAAGCGAAGGCTTATTTGATTCAGAGGAAAAGGTTAGGAAATATATATTGGATATATATCTCGGACTTGAAGGTCAACCTACCGGATCTAGGAATTGGATGAGATCCAATTGATCTTAGAGATCTACCTAGTTAAGTTTCATACAGCTTGTTGGCCAAAGTCAAGGTTGTGTGTTATTTAACGGGATCCTAGCCCACTAGAAAACTGGGTTTCCCGAGTACTCCACAGAGGGTTAGAGGCTTGCCGAAAAATAGTGGGAGGCCAGTATTAAATTTGTAATTTCGTTTAATACTTGCTTACACACGCTCTTTTATTTTATTTATCGTCGTAATAAATATATATTAGTTGGACTAATATTGAATATTGCTTTCTTTGAACAGTTAGACTGTACAAGACACTACTCCACTTGTAGTTGGTTATATAGTTGGACTATAGTAACCATTACATTTTGAGTGTACCCGATATCGTTGATTGAATAGTTGGACTATTGCAATCGAGATGGCTGGAAAGATTAGCGTTAGGGACATCGTAATGGGCGATAATGTGCTGGAGGCTGAGAACTTACTTTATGTTATAGAGAAACCTATCGGGCTTGAGCCCGGAGTTGAACAAATAGTAGAGCATGAGCTTTGGAAGACTCATCGTTATGATAACTTTAGTGCTCAATCTGTCATGCTTGCCGCAATGACTCCTCAATTTCGTCGTCAGAACAAATGATTGGATCCTTATAGTATGATGTTGAAATTGAAGGATCTTCACATATCTAAACTTAGATCTCAGAAGCATGAGTTGCGAAAGAAGCTATTTCGTTCGCGTATGTCAGATGGTACATCTGTCGAGCACTATGTGTCACAGATGATTGCTGACATCGAACAGCTAGGTCAGCTGGACATAACCTTCAAGGCCGAGACTCCCATAGATTTGATCTTAGAGTCTTTGCCCGAGTGCTGGGGCGGGTTCTATGGGTGAGCAACGGTTCTGGGTCTACCCGGAACCGGACCGATTTTCCTGGTTTGGAATCGGAACCGGTTATAATCGGGTAGGTTCCGGTTCCAAAAATGAAGGAACCGATTTTATCCGGGTAGGTTCCGGTTCCAAAATGATCGGAACCGGAACTGGATCATGGAACCGGTTTTATGCTGTTGTTCCAAAAATCTTGAGAAATGGGATATAAACAACTTATTAATCTGTTTATGACAATGTCTGTATCCACATTGAAATACTGTGTGTATGATGGGTCTCTAAAAAATCCATTCCAATTGTTTGCTGGTTGTTGCTCAAATCGTTCTGCATGGGTCCAAAGGCAGACATAATGTTAAATGTGATGTAATGGAAGTATCTGCGAGTCGAAAATAAATCCTTGATTCCTTGGCAATACATATCATTACTAATTTGCATCTGATTATAGTTCCAGTAACACTGAAGTGAGAATATGCATTTATCAGAACCATTTCTAAGGAGTATCAGATCCACAAAATATAGCCCATTGCCACCCTCCTCTCATCATCTCCCTGCCCCAAGCAAAAGATAAAGAACTCTAGAACAGATCTTCTATGTTCCTATTCCAACAACTAAACCTGGAGACTGTATCTAGCCATGACTCCCACAAGATATAATGTCTTTTTATTTGCCCACTTTATTTAAGAAAGCTAATATATGAGTAGCATAACACTCATGAGAAATTACATATTTACATGAAATTTAATATTTTATATGCAAATATATTACTACTAAAACAAAGATTAAAATAATAGCACTCGTATTGGAATGTAGTTTTCATTAAAATATTTTAAAATAGGGTAATTCGGAATCAGATCGGAATTGGATTGGAACCGAATAATATGGTACCCTGTTTAATTGGGTAGGTTTCGGTTCCACTTAATGCGGAACCGAATTTTTCCGAGTAGGTTCCGATTCCATACGGAACCAGAACCGAAACCGGTTTTGCTCACCCCTAGCGGGTTCGTCATGAACTACAACATGATGAACCAAGAGAAAACTCTTGGAGAGTTGATGGCTATGCTCAAGGAGGCAGACCCATAGCTTTTAAAGGGCAATAAGCGCGAGGCGCACCTTACTTCGACATCCCAGATGGCCAAGGCTTGGCCGAAGGCTTCTGAGGGTGTGAAGAAAAGGAAGAAGAAGGGCAAGGCTAAATCATCACAGTTTTCTGGGAAGACTAAGGACATATCCCAAGACGTCTGCCTACATTGTGGCAAACGGGGTCACTGGAAGCGTGACTGTCGTGAGTACAAGACGGAGTTGAAGGAATTGAAGACGGGCAAGGCTCCGGCTTCAGGTATATTTGTTATAAACATGTCCACTACTGGTTTTAAAAATTGGATTTTTGATTCTGGATGTGGTACTCACATATGTACTGGTGTGCAGGATCTGCTAACTAGTAGGATACTGACTTCAGATGAGATCGACCTCCGAGTCGGAAACGGGACGATAGTCGCTGTTTTTGCCGTTGGGACCTATGTTTTGTATCTACCCTTGGGGCATGTAATTACATTAGGTGACTGTTATTTTGTACCTAGTTTG
Organism: Zanthoxylum bungeanum; assembly: GCA_019454045.1. Taxonomy (NCBI): domain Eukaryota; kingdom Viridiplantae; phylum Streptophyta; class Magnoliopsida; order Sapindales; family Rutaceae; genus Zanthoxylum; species Zanthoxylum bungeanum. The sequence goes on along the minus strand of SKCR01033483.1, from coordinate 44,260 downwards.
ACTAGGAACATCATCTCTGTATTTTGTTTAACCTGTTGTGGGTGTACCTTTGTATTCTGGAACACTAGGTGTTTAATATATAAAGATAACATTTTGATATGTACATCAGATGTTAATGATGGTCTTTATATTTTGAATATAAATGAATCTCAAACATATAACATGACAAACAAAATGCTCAAACTAAGCAACACAGATGAAACTTATCTGTGGCATTGTCGTCTGGGACGCATTAACAAGACTCGTATATCCACTCTTTGGAAGAATGGATACTTGGACTGATTTGATTCCAATTCAAATGACGTATGCAAATCTTGTTTATTAGGCAAAATGCCTAAAACGCCTTTTAGCGGTAAGGGTGTACGTGCCACCGAGCTGTTAGCCCTCGTTCATGGTGACATATGTGGGCCATATCTAGCCAGGCTAGAGGTGGATAACAATACTTCGTAACCTTTAAGGATGTTGCATCGCGTTATGGTTATGTGTATCTTATGAAACACAAGTCGGAAACTTTTGATAAATTCAAAGAGTTTTGACACGAAGTAGAAAAACAGACTGGCAAAAGTATTAAAAATATTGCGGTTAGATCGTGGTGTAGAATACTTAAGCGATGAGTTTCAAGATTACTTAAAAGAATATGGTATTCTTTCACAGTGGACTCCTCCGGAACACCTCAATTGAAAGGTGTGTCCGAACGGAGAAACCAAACTTTGTTGGACATGGTAAGGTCTATGATGAGTCGCACTGAGATACCAATTTCCTTAATGGGATACGCATTGAACAGTGCAATACTTATTTTGAATAAGGTTCCGTCAAAGTCTGTTGGACAGACTCCATATGAAATATGGATAGGAAAGAAACCAGGTTTCTCATTCCTGAAGATTTGGGTATGCTGGGCATATATTAAACGTTGGATGGTGCCAAACTAGAACCCAAATCGGATAAGTGCCAGCTTGTAATTGATTATCCTAGGGAAACCAAATGATATTATTTCCACAACCCATAAGAGAACAAAATATTTGTTGCTCTCCATGAGAGGTAAGTGGTAAGTGGAACATTAGGTGTTTAGTATATAAAGATAACATTTTGATATGTACATCAGATGTTAATGATGGTCTTTATATTTTGAATATAAATGAATCTCAAACATATAACATGACAAACAAAAGGCTCAAACTAAGCAACACGGATGAAACTTATCTGTGGCATTGTCGTCCGGGACGCATTAACAAGACTCGTATATCCACTCTTTGGAAGAATGGATACTTGGACGGATTTGATTCCAATTCAAATTACGTATGCGAATCTTGTTTATTAGGCAAAATGCCTAAAACGCCTTTTAGTGGTAAGAGTGTACGTGCCACCGAGCTGTTAGCCCTCGTTCATAGTAACGTATGTGGGCCCATGTCTAGCCAGGCTAGAGGTGGATAAAAATACTTTATAACCTTTACGGATGTTACATCTCGTTATGGTTATGTGTATCTTATGAAACACAAGTCGGAAACTTTTGATAAATTCAAAGAGTTTTGACACGAAGTAGAAAAACAGATTGGCAAAAGTATTAAAAATATTATGGTTAGACCGTGGTGTAGAATACTTAAGCAATGAGTTTCAATATTACTTGAAAGAGTATGGTATTCTTTCACAGTGGACTCCTCCTGGAACACCTCAATTGAAAGGTGTGTCCGAACGAAGAAACCAAACTTTGTTGGGCATGGTAAGGTCTATGATGAGTCGCACCGAGCTACCAATTTCCTTCATAGGATACGCATTGAACAATGCAATACTTATTTTGAATAAGGTTCCGTCAAAGTTCTTTGGACAGACTCCATATGAAATATGGACAGGAAAGAAATCAGGTTTCTCATTCCTGAAGATTTGGGTATGCTGGGCATATATTAAACGTTTGGATGGTGCCAAACTATAACCCAAATCGGATAAGTGCCTATTTGTAATTGATTATCCTAGGGAAACCAAATGATATTATTTCCACAACCCATAAGAGAACAAAATATTTGTTGCTCTTCATGCGATTTTAAATAGAGGAATTCTGAAATGCAATGGTAAGTGGGAGGAAAGTAAAACTCGATGAAAATCAGAGTGATACTGTTCTCGGCACAGATCCCCTCACGGAACACAAACAGTTCATCAGGGATGAGACTATTCCATAATATTCTAATACACATGAACCGCGTAGGTCGGAGAGAGTCAGAAAACAACCTAAGAGGTATGGGTTTATGATCTCACCTCATGTAGATATTAATCTTATTGAGAAAGATGAACCAGCTACATATGAGGAATTGATACAAGGTATCGACTCCGCTTTATGGCAAGAGGCCATGAAGTTCGAAATGGATTCCATGTATACAACCAAGTTTGGACACTGGTTGATGTACCAGAAGGCATTGTGCCCATTGGTAGCAAATGAGTCTTCATGGTGAAGATAGACATGGATGACAACAAACAAACGTACAAAGCTAGGCTTGTAGCGAAAGGGTATCGTCAACGACATGGTGTCGATAACGACGAAACTTTTTCACCTGTTGCCATGATTAAATCCATTCGAATAATGCTTGCTATTGCTGCATATTTCGATTATGAAATATGGCAGATGAACGTCAAAACCGCTTTCCTTAACGAAAACCTTTTTGGAGGATGTTTATATGCAACAGTCTGATGGTTTTATCGTGTCAAAACATGCAAACAATGTTTGCAAGTTAAATCGATCCATTTATGGATTGAAGCAAGCATTGCGTTCTTGGAACCAATGTTTTGATGAGATCATAATGGTATATGGTTTCATTCAAAACGATGATGATTCTTGTGTATATAAGAAAGGTTAGTGGGAGCGCACTGACAATGATTGTCATATACGTTGATGATGTATTGCTTCTTAGCAATGACATTCCCATATTAAAATCGGTGAAAGCTTGTCTTTCATTAACATTCTCCATGAAATTCTTGGGAGAGGCAACCTTTATTCTAGGAATAAGGATCTACTGGATAGATCTAAAAGTTATTGGCACTCTCCGGGAACTCATACATTGACAATGTTGAAGAGATTCAACATGGATCAGTCCCAGAAGGGACTACTTCCGGTATCACATGACGTCTCTCTATCTAAGGACATATGTCCTAAAACTCAAGATGAGAGAGATTCAATGAATCGGATCCCATTCACTTAAGCAGTCGAATCGATCATGTATGCTATAATATGTACGCGACCTAGTGTCTCATATGCTTTGAGCATCTGCAGTCACTATCAGGCCGATCCAGGTGATGGTCACTGGATTGATGCTAAAAACACCCTTTAATATCTTAGACGAACTAAGGATGCTTTCTTAGTTTATATAGATGGAGAACTTGAGGTGACTGGGTTCACCGATGCAAGTTTCCAAACCGATAAAGACGACTGTAAGTCGCAATAAGAGTACATATTTTTTTTGAACAACGGAACAGTGAGCTGGAAATCTTCCAAGCAAGATATTGTTGATGATTCAACAATAAAAAGCGGAATACATTGATGCGGCTGAGGCAACAAAAGAAGCATTTTGGATCTATAAAATTCCTAATTGGATTAGGAGTAGTTCTGTTAGCAGCTGAGCTAGGCTACAACACAGGCTAAAGAATTACGGTTGTAGGCACTGCATTTTGCATATAAGTCCCGATGATGAGCTCGTACGGAGGCACTACTCTTTAGGTTGCGGAAAGTCACGGGAAACGAATGTCGGAAGGGGAAATTCAGAATAAGTATGTCATCAGATTCAATTCACATGTTCACTGCTTTCGTTCGTGCTGCGTTTGTGAACACATTCGAACGTCAAGCAAATTGCGGGCGTTCGTGCAGCGTTCGAATCGGCGTTCGAACGGTGTCGGTACTTCTGGTTTTGTTGCTAGCCTCACGCCCAAGCCCATTTAGCCCACCAAAACCCACCCAAAAATAATTAAAACATTTAAAACATATCACAAATTAAAATAATATCCTTCCTAAATTAAATAAATCACATCCCAATCTAAATAATTCACATACCTAAATAAACAAATCAAATATATCACCTTCCCAATAAAACCAAATCTCCTCCCTAACTTAAGAAGATTTTTCCTTGTGAGATACTAAACAAAATATTCCCCCCCATAATTACTTGATCCATTCCTATTCAAACAAGAGAAACCCTAGCCTTTGCCTATAAAAAGAAGCCTAAACTAACCTTTCACACCCTAGCTCATTCTCACAAAAAACACAAAAGAAATAAACTTAGCATTCACACCCAAGGCAAAAAAGGAAGAAGCAATTAATTATCAATTCTCCTCCTCTTTAGCAACCGAAACCATAGCCCCTAAACACCCTCACCATCGAAAATCATAAAACAGCAAACATCATCACCGAAACTCCTCCTAAATAGAAAACGTCATCACCAAAATAGTCCTTACAACCTCCGAAAATACACCCCCAAACAGCAGTCCAAACACCCAAAAACAGTCCCTTATTTACCGAAAACCAGTAAGCCAATACTGTGACTAGAATATAACGGAAACAGCAGCAAAACAGAGGAAACGACAGCTCAAAAATAGCGAAGCAGCGAACGTGAGCAGTGGACCAGTGAACCTGAGGAGTTACGGAGCATCAACCCTTCTGATGGCCGAGTAATGCACTTTCGAGAGACAACCTAAGAGGTTAGACCTGATGGCACTTTTCTTATTTATTTTCATTCATCTTTTAATTGTTTTATTTATTTTTTCGCATGAGAGTCGCTTGTGAATGCATGTTGTGGCCTTTGAATGTATGGGAAAATGTGTCGTCTCTTATGGTATATAGGATGGAAACCCATACGTAAATTCTGTAGCCGAATCTGAATGGACGGTAATGTGGTCTGTACTTGGGAAACAACTCCACGTACCACTTGAGCAAACGGCACATGTTGCACTTTGCTTTTGTATCTTGTTCGTTTATTACTCGCATTTTTATTATTCCGCCATTTACTTTACGTACGTTGTATGTTTATGTGTTGATGATGCAATGTGAATGGGCTAACTATGGTGGATTAAAGGTCCTCTATTCGAGGGAAAATGCCTAAAGGCTACCTTACCATGATGTTTTGTCGCGCCGAACGAAGTATGTTTGATTGAATGTGAGATATTTTTAATCGAACATACGAAGTTCCACATCATTGTTTTATTCATTTGTATGCATAGTAATATAATGCGCATGGGCTAACTAGGGTGGATTAAAGGTCCTCTATTCGAGGGAAAACGCCTAAAGGCTACCTTTACCACGATGTTTTACCGCGCCTTTTGTTATGTCATTGACCTTCTGCATATCATTGCTCTATTTACGAATGTATTGCATTCTAATGCGCATGGGCTAACTAGGGTGGATTAAAGGTCCTTTAATCGAGGGAAAATGCCTAAAGGCTACCTTTACCACGATGTTTTGCCGCGCCGGACGAGGTACACCTGATTGAATGGGAATGAGTTCAATCGGGCACACGGGGTCCTACATTGTGCATTTGCTTATCTATGTATATGTTGCGTCACCTATCATGCATCAGGTCATGTCCCGTTTGAACGCGTTCTCGAACGCTATAAGAACGCGAACCTTCTGTTTACCGTTCGAACGCGTTTACGAACGCTACTCGAACGCGCATGTGTTTTCTTTGTTTTATCATGCATCAGGTCTTGTCCCGTTCGAACGCATTCTCGAACACTATACGAACGCAAACCTTCTGTTTATCGTTCGAACGCGTTTACGAACGCTACTCGAACGCGCATGTGTTTTCTTTGTTTTATCATGCATCAGGTCTTGTCCCGTTCGAACGCGTTCTCGAACGATATACGAACGCGAACCTTCTGTTTACCGTTCGAACGCGTTTACGAATGCTCTTCGAACGCGCATGTGTTTTCTTTGTTTTATCATGCATCAGGTCTTGTCCCGTTCGAACGCGTTTTCAAACGCTACACGAACGTATATACAGTGAACCGAGTCATTTTCATCACATTTCATGCATGATTGCTTCTTGGGTGATTTCTATTGCATTATGTAATTAATCATATTGACACTTTTACTGTTGTCATCTATTTGTATTCCCGCATTTATCTATTTGATGTGTTCGTGAGTTTGTGTTCAAGCATGATTAGGTCGTTAGTATGTTACTTGTTTCTTAAAGCATGATTAGGTCGTTAGGATGTTACTTGTTTCTTAAGCATGATTTAGCCATTAGTTCGTTATTCCTCTATGCATGATTTGGTTATCTTCTTTCGCAATAGGCGTTCAATTTACGTTTATGTTTAGGTCGTTATTTATTTCTCGTGTTTGATGATTCAACATGTTCATGAGATTATTGTGTAATATCGTATGTTTGCCGTTATGATGATTTATTCTATGCATGTGAACTTAGAAATAGAATACCCTTGGAAATATATGTTGCTAGATTCGATTAAATTATTGCACAAATCATATCATTACAAGTGGCATAAGTAAGGGACCATTCCGAACCCAACGGTTTGAGGTCTTCCCTTGCGAGGGGTGAATGCAGCCTTAAATCATTTTCCCGGTTCACACCGGGTGGTGACTCCATGTTATTTCTCCGGTTTAGTTCCCCCGTGGGCTACTCCGTACTCCCAACCGGGCCGCGAGCCCAGAACAGCGTCGTCCAATTTCTGTGTCCTACAATGGTCTCATCAATGATCCAAATATGTACTTCGACGGTTTCATCTGATTCGTAAGATCACACATTGTGGCGATGTCAAGATCGAAAAGATCGTTTCAGATGATAACCTTGAATATCTGCTGGCGAAAGCAATATCTCAGCATAAGCATGAGCGACCCGTACATAGTTCAAGTGTTGGACACTTGAGTGATTGGCTATAGGCCAAGTGGGAGATTGTTGGACAATTATGATCCATAGCATCACTATTTGTAAAAGACATGGTGTTTTTGTACAAATTAACTATGTGACAAAGGAAATTTCTCTTTTACCATTTTGTAATTGGATTACTTGGATATATAAATGATAAAAGTCCATATGATTAGTACCAGATTAATAAGATATGAGACAATATTAATCCACGAAAGGTTTAATCATTAAATATCCTTAGTCGTAGTATTATCGAGACTGGACAAAGATAATGCGGAATAGGCTAGTATTACATTTGTGCGCGTTATGGAAGCTTAACGGCATAGTTCTCATATATTTAAGTATTGGATACTCATGCAAGTGTGATAAGAGGTTCGGTTAGCCGTTGGATCGAAAACAGCTTCGCTCTGGATAGACCCATCGGAATCCCATTGGTAGTATGACTATGTGTCTGTGGGAATCCGAATCAAGGTAGGTGTATGTGGTCTTAACTTGAGACTTGCATCGCTAATACTTGCGACAATCAGTATACTTTGGTTTTGGTCGTCTGGACCTTTAACAGGTTCTGTGTACGCCTCTTCTGGGTATACTGAGAATCGTAGTGTATTTGATGTGATGTCTTGGAAGTATCACTTCAATCATATGGAGATGATGATCACGTAGGGTAAGGAACTGGTACTATTGTATGCTGCAGCTATCAGGATAATATGACTAGGTCATGTTTATCCGATTATAGAGACTAGTTACCAAAGATCCGATATATGCTTCGTACGGGGCAGACACAATTCCAGCCCCATGCCTTGCATGTGACATCTGATACTGGATCGCAATACGCAATACTATGTATACTACGCCTGATACAGATTATATATTCATTTAAGAATATTTCTGGAGAATTGGGTAGGCACGGTGCTTTGCTAGAAGCCAACCCTGTCTTGTAAATCGGTAAAAATGTAGTACTAAGTACGTACGTGTTCGGATAGTCCGACGACCGAATTTACTGCCAACATATCCAGGGATCTCATGGGTCGCTTCCCAAAGATTCACCGATGACGTATGACTAGCACATAATTAATCTGGGATTAATTATAAGAGAGAGAAAATTAATCTAGGATTAATTACGGAGAAATTTTATCTGGGATAAAATACTATTTAAAGAGAGAGAACGATTAATTTGTTATTAATCGATAAAATAATATATTCAATATATTATACGAAATTAGATTTCGATGCGGAATTAAAATTAGATTTTAATTCGGGCGAACGAGTTAATTTAGAATTAATTCGCTAGCGACGTGAATAGTAATTTTGCTATGCATAATTATTTAATTAAATTTGATTTAATTACGTTGCAACGGAAAATTTGTTAATTCGGAATTAGCGAACCCAAGCCCGAGAGTTTTTGTGGGCCCACTCAAATTTTAAATCGTGTGGGGCCACATGTCACATAGTCACATCAATTGTCATTTGACTTACCTTTATGGTGATGGAATTTGATGGGTGGGTGATGGCTTGTTTTACACTCCAAGTTGGTGAGATTTTTGACATATACCAAAATATTGGTTTTGGTATATCGTTAATTGATTTTGGAAATCAATTACAAGTCAACTCATTTTTTCTCTCCTTCTTCCTCTCTTCTCCATTCACGCCACTCTCACTCTCTTGGCATAAGGCTTGGCCGAAACTCACCAAGGGAAATTGGAAAATTTGTTGCAAATTTTTCAAGAGCTAGCACTCAAAGGAGTCATTCAAAGGTGATAGGGAAACCCATCTATGAGTATGGAATCATTCACAAAGCTTGGAGCTTGTAGATCAAAATCAAATGGCTTGGCAGAATCACACAAGGTGGAAAAGCTTGGAGCAGAATTTTTTTTGTGTTCATCGCATCCAAAAGCCGATCAAAGTGAGTATTTCCGCTACTTTACTTTGTTGTATTCGCACATTTCATTGCTTAATTGATCTTGGTTTGACCTAGAAAACCCAACAATGGTATCAGAGCGGTTATTAAGCATGAAAAATATTAGGGTTCTTATGATAAAATTTGGGTAAAATTGATTTGAGCATGATTTGATAAAATTGATTGATTGAGTATGCTTGAATGATGATAACTTGGAGTTATATATGATCAATTTGACGAAAATTGAATTGGATTAATTTTCCCCATTTTCTTTGGCTTGGCCGAGAGAGTTATAGATGCCCTAATGTCATGGTATTTTTGTTCTTTTGATCATTAGATGATGTTGAAAGACATGGAATAAAATTGATTTAGGATTTAATTGGATTAAAATCGAAATCGGATTTATAAAATCCATAAATGCTGTTACATGTATAGCATGTAATGATTGATTTTGTTTCAATTATGTTGGACATGAATTGAATATAATAAATCATGATTAATTAGTGTAATTGGTATTTTGGAAATGTTAATTTGACTAATTAATTATGGCTAATACACTTTAATTGATTAAATTATGATATTTGAATTATTGGATGGAATTAATTAGTTGGGCTAAATTTGGAATTGGGCTATAAATGTTGTATTTGGGCTTAATGGGCTTGGTTGGGCCAAGTTTAGTTTAGGTTAATTGGTTGGATCCAATTGGGCATAAAACCATTTCCATAAAGTCCAAATATAATAAAATGGGCCTTTAAAATTTTAATTGGGCCTAATGGGCCTAAATTGATTTTTGTCAAATGGTGATTCCTTATTGGGCTTTGGTTGCCAAAGTCCATGCCTTATAAATTAATTGAAAGCCCATTGGAATTTAATTAAATTGACATTGGATGTTAATTGGGCTTTGAGACCCGTAATGATTAGATTTAGAATCTAAGTCGCAAATGCTCATTAATAAAGTGTAATTATTTAATTTGGAATTAAATAAAGAATTAGTATTGAATACAAATTAAATTGGATTTAATATTGTAGTTTAATATAATTCAAGAATTCATACTTTGAGTACTTATTCTTAAACGAGTTGGACTCGCGCAAATCAAATCGTTGTTTGAACATTGGATGGTCATTAATTTCAGATTAATTAATTGGATTAGATTGATTGATAACATGCTTTGTGTGAATACATGGATGTGATATATGAATAATGTATATCAGATGGATATTAGATGGGTGAGGGTAATTTTGGAAATTATTGTAATAAATTTAGAATTTATTAAATTGGACCTGCGTGTCCAGCCTATTACCTCTTGACTCTTTGTATTTCTCTTCTCACCTATTCCCCTCAATGTAAATGAGGTTTATTTAGAAGTGTTATGTAATTGGGTAGAAGTAAGATTTGTGCTAGCGGGAGAGAGGAAAGTGAGAGATTTGTTCTAAGAACAAAATGTTTTAAATATCCATCCGCATATCATTATTAATTTATTTATCGCGCCTTACTATGCTTTTAGAATGCATGTTTAAGGGTGTATGATGAGACCTAATCAAAGATAATTAATTGGTTGCCAATTACGCGGAAAAACCCTCAACAAATATTAAGCGTTTTTCCTTCCATTGAATGATTCATTCTCAAGATCCAAGATTGGCACTGGTTTGTTGGCCAAAGTCAAGACCTTTGTCCATCGCGGATGTGTTTGGATCATGAAGGCTTTGTTACATATCGCATGTCTTGTCCAAGTTGTGATTTGTTGGCCAAAGTCAAGATCACTTCTTGTCCATCGACATCGATTACGAAGCTTTCCAAAGTCTATGGGTCCCGCTTAACTGGAATCATTAAGCTTGTTGTGCCAAAGCCAATGCTTAGTTGATTCAGAGGAAAAAGGTTAGGGTATATATCGGATATATTGGCATATATTAGATATAGTTTCGGACTTGGATGTCCACCTACTGGATCTAGGAATTGGATGAGATCCAATTGATCTTAGAGATCTACCAAGTTAAATATCATACAGCTTGTTGGCCAAAGTCAAGGTTGTGTGTTATTTAACGGGATCCTAGCCCACTAGGAAACAAGATTTCCCGAGTACTCAAGAGGGTTAGAGGCTCGTCGAAAAATAGTGGGAGGCAAGTATTAAATTTGCAATTTCGTTTAGATACTTGCCAATACGCGCTCATATCATTTTCGTCAATTTAAATAAATATATATTAGTTGGACTAATATTTAATTGTTGTTTTAATTAAACAGTTGGACTGTATTCAAACTATTTCATTTATAGCTGATTATATAATTGGATTATAGTAATCAATATATTTGAATTTAACCAATCAAATTATAGTTGATTATATAGTTAGACTATAGTAATCATTATATTTAATTGTACCCAAAATCCTTGATTGGATAGTTAGACTATTGGAATCAAGATAACTGAAAGATTAGCGTTTAGAACATAATCCTGGGTGAAAATGTCTTTAAACAGCTTTAATAGTCAGATTGGAATAAAACCTCAGGATAGTCCTGGGAACTGAGAAGTTATTCTATTTGATAGAACAACCTCTTGGGCCTAAGCTCGGAGTTGAGCAAATAGTAGAACATGATCTTTGGAAGATTCATGTGATGATAACTTTAGTACTCAATCCTTTATGCTAGATGCAATGACACTTTAATTTCGTTGTCAAAATTAAAGATTGGATCCTTATACCATGATGATGAAATTAAAGATCTTCATAGATTTATTCTTAAATCTTAGAAGTACAAATTGCATAAAAGCTCTTTAGCTCGTGTAGTCAGAGGGTACATCTGTCGAGCACTAGGTGTCGCAGATGATTGCTGACATCGATCAGCTAGGTTAGCTGGGCATTACCTACGTGGCTGAGACTGCCAAAGATTTGATCTTATAGTCTCTACCCGAAGCTGGGGCAGGTTCATTATGAACCAAGATTAAACTCTTGGAGAGATGACGGCTATGCTCAAGGAGGCAGAGCCAGAGCTTCTAAAAAGGGAAAAGGCAAAATCATTACAGTCTTCTGGGAAGTCAAAGAACATATCCCAAGATGTCTGCCTAAAATGTGGCAAACGGGGTCACTGAAGCGTGACTGCCGTATGGACAAGGCATACATAAAGGAAGTGAAGACGGGGCAAGGCTCCGGCTTTAAATATGTTTGTCATAAACATGTTCACTACTGATTTCAAAATTGGATTTTTGATACTAGATGTGGTACATAAATATGTACTGATGTGCAGAATCTGCTGATAAGCATGAGACTGGCTTCAGTTGAGATCAACCTGCGAGTCAGAAACGAGACGAGAGTCGTTGTTTTAACCGTAGAAACCTAAGTTTAGGAATTACCCTTAGGGTATTCCTTAAATTAGGAAACTGTTATAATGTACCTAGTTTGACTAGAAACATTATCTCTATATCTAAGTTTAACCTGTTGCGGGTATACCTTTATATTCTAGAACACTAAAGTGTTTTATTTTATAAAGATGATATTGAGATAAACACATTAGATGTGAATAACAGTATTTATATTTTGAATATAAATGAATCTCATACATATAACATGACAAACAAATAGCTCAAACTGAATTAATCAGATGAGACTTATTTGTGGCATTGTTGTCTGGGACCCATTAACAAGACTCGTATATCCACACTTTCGAAGAGTGGATACTAGGACAGATTTGATTCTAATCAAATGATGTCTACGAATCTAGTTTATTAGGCAAAGTGCCTAAAACACTTTTTACTTGGTAAAAGTACAAGTGCCACCGATCTGTTAGCCCTCGTTCATTGTGACGAAAGTGGGCCCATGTCTAGCTAAGCTAGAGGTGGATATGAATACTTCGTAACCTTTACGGATGTGGCATCGCGTTATGGTTATGTGTATCTTTTGAAACACAAGTCAGAAACTTTTAGAGTTTCGACACGAAAGACAGACAGATCGGCCTAAATATTAAAACCGTCACGGTTAGACCGTGCTGGAAAATACTTAAGCAATAAGTTTCTCAATTACTTGAAAGAGTATAGTATTCTTTCAATATGGAACTCCTCTCGGAACACCTCAATTAAGCGGTGTGTCCAAACAGAGAAACTAAATTTTATTAGACATAATAAGGTTAAATATGAGTCGCTCTGAGCTACCATTTTCCTTCAAGGGTTACACATTAAACAGTGCAATACTTATTTTGAATAAGGTTCCATCTGTTTGAGAGACTTCATATTAGATATGAAAAGGAAAGAAACCATGTTTTCTCATTCCTGAAGATTTGGGAATGCTAGGCATATGTTTGGATGATACCAAACTAAATCCCAAATCGGATAAGTGCCAATTTGTAGGTTATCCTAGGGAAACCAAAGTATAGTACTTGTACAACTCAAATGAGAACAATTTAATTGTTGATCTCCATGCGGTTTTCCTAAAAGGAATACCTATATGCAGTGTTAAGTGGAAGGAAAGTAAAACTTGATGAAAATCTGAGTAATACTGTTTCAGGCACCGATTCCTTAACGGAACATAAACAGTTCATCATGGATGAAACTGTACCATAATCTTCAAATACACAAGAACCGCGTAAGTCGGAGAGAGTCAGAAAACAACCTGGGAGGTATGTGTTTCTGATCTCACCTCAAGTAGATGTCAATCTTATTGAGGTAGACAAACTGACTATATATGAGGAAGTGATACAAGGTATCGACTCCCTATTATGGAAAAGTGCCATGATGTCCGAAATGGATTCCATGTATACCAACCAAGTTTGGACACTGGTTGTTGTACCGGAAGGCATTGTGCCTATTGGTACTATATGAATCTTCAAGGAAGACATACATGGATGGCAACATACCAACGTACAAAGCTAGGCTTGTAGCGAAAAGGTATCGTTATCAACATTGTGTCGATTACAACGAAACCTTTTACTCGTTGCCATGGTTAAATCCATTTGGATAATGCTTGCTAATACTGCATGTTTCATTTATGAAAATATGGCAGCTGAACGTCAAGACCGCTTTCCTTAAACGGAAACCTTTTGGAGGATGTTTACAATATCCTAACGGTTTTGTCGTACCAAAACAAGAAAACAAGGTTTGCAAGTTAATTCGATCCATTTATGGATTGAAGCAAGCATCGCGTTCTTGGAAACTATCGTTTTGATAAGATCATAATGGTATATGATTTAATTCAAAACGCATATGATTCTTGTATATATAAGGAGGTTAGTGGGAGCGCACTGACAATGATTGTCCTATAAAATGATGACATATAATTTCTTGGAAATGACATTCCCATAATACAATCGGTGAAAGCTTGGCTTTCATGAAAATTCTCCGTAGAATACTTGGGAGAGACAACCTTTATTCTAGGAATAAGGATCTACTGGGATAGATCTAAATGTTGTTGACACTCTCCGAGACTCGTACATTGAAAGATATGTACGTGACCTGGTGTCTCATATGCTTTAAGCATATAGAGTCACAATCGGGCCAATCCAAGTGATGTTCACTGGATTGATGTTAAGAACGTCCTTAAGTATCTTAGATGAACTAAGGATGCTTTCTTAAGCTATGGAGAAGGAGAACTTGAAGTGACTGGGTTCACTGTTGCAAGTTTCCTAATCGATAAAAATGACTATTAGTCGTAATAAGGGTACTATATAGTTTGAATAACGGAACAGTGAGCTGGAAATATTCCAAGCAAGATACTGTTGCCGAATAAACAACAAAAGCAAAAAATTGCTGCAGCTGAGGCAGCAAAAGAAGCAATTTTGGATCTGTAAAATTCTTAATTGGATTAGGAGTAGTTCTGTTAGCAGCTGAGCTAGGCTACAACACATGATAAAGAATTAATGGTCTCATCAACGATCCAAGTATGCACTTCAACTATTCATCTGATTCGTTCGGATCATACATCGTGGCGATGTGATGATCAAATAAATCGCAACAGATGATAACTTTGCAAATCCGCTGACGAAAACAATTTCTCAGCAGAAGTTTGAGCGAACCGTACATAGTTCAGGTGTAGGACACTTGAGTGTTTGGCTATAGGCCAAGTGGGAGATTGTTGGACAATTATGACCCATAGCATCACTATTTGTACAGAACATGGTGTTGTTGTACAAATTAACTATGTGACAAGGAAATTGCTCTTTTATCATTTGTAATTGGATTACCCGGATATATAAATGATAAAAGTCCATATGATTAGTTCCAGATTAATAAGATATGAGACAGTATTAATCCACTAAGGTTTAATCATTAAAAATCCATAGTCGTAGTATTATCGAGATTGGACATGATAATGCGGAATAGACTAGTATTGCATTGTGTGTGTGTGTGTTAGGGACATAACGACATAGTTCTCATATATTTGGGTATTGGATACTCATGCAAGTGTAATAGGAGGTTGTGTTTACCGATGGTACGAAAACAGCTTCGCTCTGGATAGACCCCTCGGAATTCCATTGGTAGTATGACTATGTGTCTATGGAAGTCCGAATCAGGGTAGGTGTATTTGGTTTTAACCTAAGACTTGCATCGCTAATACTTGCGACAATAAATATACTTTGGTTTTGTCGTCCAGGGCTTTAACAGGTTATGTGTACGCCTCTTCTGGGTATATTGAGAATCGTAGTGTATTGGGTGTGATGTCAAGATGGAAGTATCACTTCAGTCATATAGAGATGATGGTCACGTAGGATAAGGAACTGGTACTCTTGTATGCTGCAGCTACCGGGATAATATGAATAGGTCATGTTTATCCGATTATAGAGACTAGTTACCAGAGATCTGATATATGCTTCGTACGGGACAGACACAATTCCAGCCACAAGCCTTGCATGTGACATCCGGTACTGGATCGCAATACGCAATACTATGTATACTACGCCTGATACAGATTATATATTCATTTAAGAATATTTCTGGAGAATTGGGTAGGCACGGTGCTTTACTAGAAGCCAACCATGTCTTGTAAATCGGTAAAAATGTAGTACTAGGTACGTACGTGTTCGGATAGTCCGACGACCGTATTTACTGCCAACATATCCAAGGATCTCATGGGTCGCTTCCCGAAGATTCACCGATGACGTATGACTCGCACATAATTAATCTGGGATTAATTATAAGAGAGAGAAAATTAATCTAGGATTAATTACGGAGAAATTTTATCTGGGATAAAATACTATTTAAAGAGAGAGAACGATTAATTTGTTATTAATCGATAAAATAATATATTCGATATATTATACGAAATTAGATTTCGACGCGAAATTAAAATTAGATTTTAATTCGGGCGAACGAGTTAATTTAGAATTAATTCGCTAGCGACGTGAATAGTAATTTTACTAGGCATAATTATTTAATTAAATTTGATTTAATTACGTTGCAACGGAAAATTTGTTAATTCGGAATTAGCAAACCCGAGCCCGAGAGTTTTTGCGGGCCCACTCAAATTTTGAATCGTGTGGGGCCCACATGTCACATCACAAGTCACATCACTTGTCATTTGACTTACCTTTATGGTGATGGAATTTGGTGGGTGGGTGATGGCTTGTTTTACACTACAATTTGGTGAGATTTTTGACATATACCAAAATATTGGTTTTGGTATATCATTAATTGATTTTGGAAATCAATTACAAGTCAACTCATTTTTTCTCTCATTCTTCCTCTATTCTCCATTCACGCCACTCTCACTCTCTTGGCATAAGGCTTGACCGAAACTCACCAAGGGAAATTGGAAAATTTGTTGCAAATTTTTCAAGAGCTATCACTCAAAGGAGTCATTCAAAGGTGATAGGGAAACCCATCTATGAGCATGGAATCATTCACAAAGCTTGGAGATTGAAGATCAAAATCAAAGGGCTTGGCAGAATCACACAAGGAGGAAAAGCTTGGAGCAGAATTTTTTTTGTGTTCATCGCATCCAAAAGCCGATCAAAATGAGTATTTACGCTACTTTACTTTGTTGTATTCGCACATTTCATTGCTTAATTGATATTGTTTTGACCTAGAAAACCCAACAGTACGCACGTGTTCGGATAGTCCGATGACCGTATTTACTGCCAATATATCCAGAGATCTCTTGGGTCGCTTCCCAAAGATTCACCGATGACATTTGACTCGAACAGAATTAATCTGAGATTAATTATGAGAGAGAAAATTAATCTGACATTAATTGCGTCAAGAATTAATATGGGATTAATTCATTGAGAAGAGAGAGCGCGATTAATTTGGAATTAATCGGCAAAGTAAATTTAATAGTTAAATTGGATTTTACTATTTAATTTATTTATTTGGGCTAAAATAATATATTGGATATATTAATGAAATTGGATTTCAATACGGAATTAAAATTGGATTTTAATTCAAGTGAACGAATTAATTTGGAATTAATTCGTTAGCGACTTTCGTAATAATTTTACGAGGCATTATTATTTAATTAAATTGGATTTTAATATTTAGCGACGGAAAATTCGTTTAGTCGGATTAAACGAACCGGACCCAAAGTGTGTTGTGTAAGCCAACTTGAATTTTGAATTCAAAATTGGGTGGGACCCACAATTCACATCACTTGTCAAATTGTGATGGTGGTAGTTGGCAATAGTGATATGATTATTTAAACACACAACACAAAGTCAACAAATGACTAATGAATTAAGTTTGGAACTATTCACTTATCCTCTCCCTCTCTCTTGGCCGAATCTACTACCTCTTCTCCTTGAATTTTTGTTGCAAAAATTCACCATTGCTAGCACTTTGGGAGTCGAAAAAATGTGATAGGGAAACTCACCATTGAGTTTGGAATTCAAAAGAAAGCTTGGAGCTTCTTCTACAACAAAGAAATGTTTTGAATCTCATCCAATCAATGTAAGTTTTTTCGCAAACGTTCTTGTATTATTCTCACTAGAATCATGTTTAGAGATCTCGTGGCATGTCTAGGACACTAACACTTTTTGGGTCAATATCAAGTTTGAATTCCGAGAGGATAGGAACTTTATATGTATCTGGTGAACTGACCTACCGTACGACGACACTTCACTAGTTAAGTCTAAGGGTTCAGAAACAACAGGTTACACTCACGAATGAATGATTAAATATTAATCGAAATTCCTTGATCAAATCAAACAGTGGTTGGTTAATATAATATTAAGAGTTATTCCCACATATATTAATCAATTGAGATTGTCTCGATCTATCATGCAAATACTTGACCTACCCTACAACGACATTTATTTGTAGGATGACATATTTTCGTGATATTGTAATTCTTTTTGGTTTCTAATTCATTATACACGGTTCATGCATCATATTTAATTTTATGCCTAAATGTTTTAATATGCGATGAATGGATATTAAATACATGTTTATTCTAATTTTTATTTCAGCCATGGTTTCTCCTATTATTCATATTCTCTCAAATGACAAATTAACGGGAGAAAATTATGTTAAGTGGAAAAGTAACATGAACGCCATTTTACTCTGTGAAAACCTTAAGTTTGTCCTGACGAAGGAATGTCCTCTCAAGCTAGCCAGAAATTCTGACCAGTTATGCGTGATACTTACCAGAAATAGGTCGCGGCCAATGAGAAAGCCCACTGCTACTTGCTAGCAGGGATGTCCGATGTTCTTGCTGTAAAACATGAGCCAATGACTACAACATCTTTGATGATGGAGTCATTACAGGGCATGTTCGGGCAGCCTTCAGAGTGGCAACGTCATGCGGCTATGGTCTCAGCAATAACCGCAAGGATGAATGAAGAGACATCGGTCCGAGAGCACATCTTGAGGATGCTGATCTATCTCAACACGATCGAAACTCATAGAACTCGTATTGACGAGTGTACCCAGGTGACCATGATCATGGAAACTCTTCAGAAGAGTTTCCTACAGTTTAAAAGCAACTATGTTATGAACAAGTTGACTTTTACTTTGACTCAGCTACTTAGTGAGCTCACCCATTACAAGTCCATGCTGGTGGATCCTCGTAAGCCCAGTGGAGAGGTAAATGTTGCCGAATCTTCAAAATCTGCCAAGAACAAGAAGAAAAGCACTGGGAAGTTTAAGGCAAAGCTCATGAAGAAGAACAAGAAAAGCTCTAAGGATGCCAAGCCCAAAGGAAAGTGTTTTCATTGCAACAAGGATGGACATTGGAAAATGAACTGTCATAAATACCTTGCTGAGCTGAAAGAGAAGAAAGCCATAGGTAAATATGATTTACTTGTTATTGAATCTCTATTAGTGGATGATGATAAATCCATATGTATTGTTGATTCTGGTACTGTGTTTGTTCTTTTTTGCAGCTACTTGACTCATAGAGGGACCTTGTGGAAGTTGACTATACCATGAGGGTCGAGACAATGGATTTCGTTTCAGTAAGAACATTAGGAGTTTCTAGTTTAATTTTTTCTTCAAATAATAGTTATTTACATTTAAACAATGTGTTATTTATTCTTAATTTTCGCACGAATTTGATTTTTGGTTTCTAAACTTTTGATGACTATTTTTCTATTTCGTTTAATAATAATTTGCTTATTATTGGTAGAAATAGATCAACTATATGCATAGGAAACTCTGAAAATAATTTATATGTGTTAAGGCCGTTAACACATAATTCACTGCTCAACGCTGAAATATTTAAGGTTGAAAAACCTAAAACAAAACGACAAAAAATTTCTTATGATGACACATATCTATGGAACCTTAGAATTGGTCATATTAGCCTGACCGGATAGATAAGTTGATAAAGAACGAAGCTTTAGACCAGTTAAAGCTTGGAATTTTAACAATATGTGAATTTTATCTAGAAGGAAAGATGACCAAGAGACATTTTACTAGAAAAGGTATAAGAGCTAGTCAACCACTTGAGCTAATATCAATATTTGACTATACAATAAAGGAAATTTCTCTCCCTTTTTTTCTCTCTAACTCTCGGCCAAGACTAAGTTACTTATCTAGAGTTATGGACAAAAGGTGGGAAAAATAAATAGAGACTGGAACACGAAAATATGCAAAAGCCTCTTCCTCGCATCCGAGGAAGCAGACTCGAAACGCGAGTCGACACTCCCTTATTCAAATCCTCCTCCGCTATGAGAAGCATCCTATACAACTCATCATCTATCAACACTTTAGGAACCAGGAATGAATAACACATTGTTCAAATTTTAACTGATGAATGTAAGAGCCCGAAAAGGTTATGAATACTTCGTCATATTTATCGAAAATTATTCTAGATATGGGTTTACCTAATGCAGCACATTTAGATACTTTTGAAATGTTCAAAGAGTATCATGCTGAGGTTGGGAACCATTAGGTAAGACGATCAAAACTCTACAATCGGATAGTGGATGAGAATACATTGATAGAGATTTCGAGGAATTCTTAGTTGAGCTAGTAGAATGATGTTGCATAAAGAGAAAAATCAGACCCTACTAGACATGATAGATCTATGTTTAGTTACAATTCATTGCCAAGTTCATTTTGGAGTTCCATCTAAGTCTGTTCCTAAGACTCCATTAGAGTTGTAGAGTGGTCACATAGTTTACAATATTTCCGCATATGAAGGTGTCCTGCACATATGCTGAAGAATAATACTATAAAGTTGAAGTCACGTTTTCATGTGTGCCTATTTGTAGGCTATCAAATGAGACTAGGGGTGAATTCTTTTATAGTCCGAAAGATAATAAAGTATTTGTGTCGACAAATGCTATATTTCTTGAGAAGGACTATATGAGGGAGTTCAAACCTCAAAGTAAGGTGTTACTCGATGACTTACTTGTTGGTTTTACCAGCACCCACTATCGTCAACAATAATTGACAAAATCATAACACATTTGACATCTGAGTGTCAGATGTAACTAAGTCAGAATGATCTGCCACCTAGAAGCAGTGAGATGGTTGTACGACCACATGATTGCTATCTAGGTGTTGGAAATGCACAATTTGTCGCATCTAGCGATGGTGTAGATGATCCATTGATCTATCATAGTGCAATGGATGATTTTGATAAAGTGGAATGGCTCAAAGCCATGAACCTCAAGATAAAGTCTATGTACTCCAACTCAGTCTGGGAACTTGTAGAAAAACCCGATGGGGGTAAAACCCATAGGTTGTAAGTGGATTTACAAGAGAAATAGGGGAGCAGATGGGAAGGTACAAACCTTCAAGGGTTACACCGAGAAAGATGAAGTTGATTATGAGGTGACTTTCTCTCCAGTACTCATGCTTAAATCCATCTGCACTCTTCTATCCATTACCGCATATTATGACTATGAGATTTGGCATATGGACGTCAAGACTGCATTATTGAATAGCAATCTTGATGAGTGTATCTATATGGTATAACTAAAGGGGTTCGTAGCCCAATATCAAGAGCAAAAGGTTTGCAAGCTGCAAAGGTCCATTTATGGACTTAAGTAGGCATCTCGATCTTGGAACATAAGATTTGATACAACAATCAAATCTTATAATTTTGAGCAGAATGTCGATGAGCCTTGTCTGTACAAGCGCATCATGATGGAAAAATAGTTTTTCTCATTTTGTACGTCGATAATATTTTACTTATTGGGAATGATGTAAAAATATTATTGGACATGAAAACCTGACTAGCTAATCAATTTCAAATGAAAGATTTGGGAGATGCCAGTTATGTACTTGTGATACAGATTCTTCCGGATCGCAAGAGACGACTATTAGATATGTCTCAGACATCCCATATCGACAAGATCCTTGTGTGATTTGGGATGCAGAATTTCAAGAATGGCAATTTGCCTTATCGACATGGAATTCATTTTTCAAAGGAACAGTCTCCTAAGACACCTCAAAAAATTGAGGAAATGAGACATATCTCATATGCCTCAGCAATTGGAAGTCTTATGTATGTTATGTTATGCACGAGACTAGACATCTATTTTGCAGTGGGAGTAGTATGTAGGTTTCAGTCTAACTCGGAATTAGATCATTTAGTGGCTGTGAATTAAATAATATTAAAAAAATAAATAATATTTCGGGATTATTAGATCTTGGAACCGAGGTCTATTTGGTCCCCGTGCTACCACGGTATACTGTAGCGAATTAAATATAATTGAATAGTGTGATTATATACTCACATATATATTATTATTAATGGGATTAATATTATATTTTGTCACACATGTAACTTTATATTCTATATAATATAAACTTTTTCATTAAATAAATGATTATAAGATAATCATTAATTTATTGTAAATATTAAATTATTTAATATATTATTTACAGAAATAAAGGATTTTAAAAATTCATTTTTTCATAAATGATAGTTACACCCTTTTATTTTGGCAACTAAATAATATCATTATGATGACAATTAAAAAATGGTTGTTACAAAATAAGGGCGGACCGAAACTTATGTGGAGGAGGGGAAAGGTTTTCTTTTGTTTTTGATAACATATTAAACTCTGAGTATAAAAGTATAAATGTGTTTTCTTTTTACCCAAATTCCATTGTGTGAAACCCTAGCCACCTTGTTCAAAGTTTTCTTTTAAGTGAGTTGAAAGAAAAGAAAGAACAAGAAAAGAAAAAAATTCTGGTGTGACAAAAATCCTTCTTAATCTCTAAAGTGTTTAGAGATAGTTTTTGTGAGTGAAGCTCACACTTCCTTTTGTTGGTAACGACCCATAGTACAGAATACCATTCAGAGTTGGAACGAAACATCTTCATCCTCTTATTTATATACACACGGAAATGAGCAAAAATATCTACTCATTGTCGCCACTTGTAGACTTGTTTTGGGACTCGGTTTGTTTCTTGTTTAGTCCAGAAATTTTGGGAATACTAAAGAGGGTTTCAAGGGTGTTGTGGGACTATTTTAGTGGAACTTCAGACCTGAAACACTGCTATTGCACGTGCGAAATAATGACTGTTATTGGGTGAGTTGTGCGCGCATTTTGGGGTGCAATAACGGTCCAGATCTGAGCCGTTGTTCGTGGACTATTCCGGGGCTGAAAAATAGTCAAAAACAGAAGCGAAATAATTGACCAGGAGCTGGTCAGATTCGGCTAAAGAAGAAGCGGGCGGAAAAATTTTAAGATCGATCCCGTGGTGTCTAACACGCTTCCGCCACACATGAAATCGTTTCCTACAGTGGACGCCGTAGGCACTCCAACACTCAAGTCAACTTGATGACGACCAGGAAAAAAGAGAAAAACGAGGAAATAAATTACCTTGATCTGCGTAGTCTGTTATCATGAGGGTGGTAGGCTAGAGTATTTAGGGAGTGATATGCTTTGAGAACTCGAGTGTGAGATCCAAAGCTTGAATTGTTGAATGAATCAATCACTTGGGTTCCATCTCTATTCATAGACTGTAGATGTGGCCTTTTACTTGAATTATGATTCCTTACAATAGTTGAATTCCAATCCTATTAGGAGAGGGTGGTTGAGTTGAGATTGAATCAGAAGTGCCTAGGTATCCAGGATTGGGTGTAATCCCGATTGTATTTGGATTCGACTATCGTGTTTGCAAGCACTTTGTCTTGATTTAAATACTTAGTTTCCTTTGTTGAAAAAGAACTTATCATATGTATATTGGCTGATAACGTCTACTGGAACATTATATACTTGAGACAATATCAACTAGGACATTATATGATATGAGACAATGTCTACTGGACATTGAGTAATATGGTCAGGGTATGCTGGAGACCTTTTTGTGGTCGTAAGGACTTTTCACCCTCATTGGTGTAGTTTCGTATGGGCTCGCAGGCCTATATGTTGAGTCTCGAGCGTAGACTCGGGGCTGTGGATTGTCTGAAAGTTGATAATCATGTGACGAGCAGTCCAACTCCAATAGACATCGATTGGACTAAGGGTGGCAACGGGCCGGGCCGGGCCTGGGCTTTGAAAAGCCCGGCCCGAGCCCGACCAAAAAAAATTTGGCCCGGGCCCAGAAAAAGCCCGGCCGAGCCAAATCCGGCCCGTATTTTTTCCAAAAAAAAATTACAATTTCGAATACAATTTATATTATATAAATACATCATCAAAATTATAAACATACAAAAAAAATACATTCACACTATATGCAAAGACAATTCATAATTTAAATGCTACAAACATATTAATATATATATATATATATAATTTTTTTTTTTTGGTTTTGGCCCGGGCCAAAATTGCAAAGCCCTGTTCGAGCCCGAGCCCGAGCCGGGCTTTGATCAAAGAGTCCGGCCCGGGCGGGCCAGTCCAGGCGGATCGGGCCCGAGCTTTTCTGCCAACCTTAGATTGGACTCACTTCAGACGACTGGAATTAGGTTGAGCTTAGGTGAATGCCCAAATGGTAGGCTAAAGAAATCTTAGTTGTCGATTGTGTCTGAGGATGTATCAATCCAGTAGACTAGGTGTTGCGTGGAATTGATATGTCGACTGGAATATCCATGTCGACAAGGATTCTAGTGTTTGGAACCCATATTGATTGGGCTTTGGTAACAACCAATGGTGATTTCATCCAGATGAAGGTCATGAGACATGATTATATGCGAGTTTGTCGCGTGGGCATGTTGGATGCCAATATGAGTCGTTTGGACTTCTGGAGAGACCTTAATGTCGACCAAAACGCGATGCCATTTAGATGTTAGCCCAAATTTTACCCATATAATTATTATATTTGATTATTTTTAAAATAAGTGAATATTTGAGGAATATATAATTGGGGGTGTCCAGTAATTTAGTAAATAAAATCTCCTAATACAGTATATCAATAGAGTTTGAACCATACCCACATGTGTAAGGGAAAGAACTGATTATCATATAATTTTTTGTAATAAATATTGGATTGCCACATGATTAAAAAAATCAAAAAAAAAAAAAAGAGAGAAAATTTACTCGGTGCTACATATGCCTACCTAACTTCTATTGTAAAGTAAATAAATAAATAATAAAAAAGAGAAGAGAACATGAAACAATTGTTGAAAAAAAAAAGTAATTACATGAAAAATTTGCTCATATTCAAGGCCTTGGGTCAATTTCGGCATAATTTTAAAATGGAGATAGGGATTTGAATTGAAATGGAGTTGAGCTATTTAACCGGGATGGCTGGTCTCAATTATGATTCAGATTTTTTAATGTCAAGTAAATAATAATAAAATAAAAAAGACAACATTGTCTAATAATAGTTATATGAGAAGGAATAAGAGATATTAGTAATTTCAAATTAGCCCCCTTTTTTCTCATCTTTGCATCCCCACGTCATTCGTAGTGGTATGTCTAACTTTG
This sequence comes from Zanthoxylum bungeanum, assembly GCA_019454045.1. Taxonomy (NCBI): domain Eukaryota; kingdom Viridiplantae; phylum Streptophyta; class Magnoliopsida; order Sapindales; family Rutaceae; genus Zanthoxylum; species Zanthoxylum bungeanum. Next base: position 19,272 of record SKCR01033483.1, on the reverse strand, counting down.
GTGTTGATTTTTTTTTGTTTTATTTTTGTTTATGCATGATTAATAATCTTTTCATTAACATATAAAAGATTTTGTGTGAACTAAGTACGTAGATCAAACGGTGAAGACTGAAATTTTTCAAAGCTTCCCGAGACATTACATTGTCTCGTAAATCTATTAATTATTATGTATCAAATTGATTATATGTTGTTGTAAAAATTTATGTACAAAATATATTATGTTGTTTCACTTCTAACTATGAATATATAGTCACCGAATTTGCACTGAGACTGAGGTAATGAGACAAATTGGACTCATAATTCCTCATGTTCCTTAGTAGTTTTAGGTGTGAATATGTATCTCTATTAGTTAACGGAAACACATAATGCATATATTGTTTTATGTTATTAGGTTTTATCTTAATTAACTTGAATCTTAAGATATTCTAAATTTATTTTCGAATTATTATGACCATATAATTATATTATTATGATATTTTTATGAATGAATTTCATTTCATGTTAAAAAAAATATGGGTCAAGTCAGACTAATTTGAGAAGAAACACAAAATGGCATAAGTTTTTTGGGTTGGGCTGACACATTACAATTTCTTTTTCCAAAAAGGGGTTGCAATGTACCACATACAACTTGTATTTTTAAATACCAGAAGTTTGCTGAACATTAATTGAAAATTTACTTTCCACTAATGATTAACACACGTTTTTAATAAGAATTAAAATAGGAAAATTATTAATTTTCCATCGAGAGAAAGTATGGAATGGTTATAATACTATTTAAATTATTAAATTTCCATCTGATATTATAAAAATATATAATTTTTCACTAAAAATTACAAAAATATATCATTTTTCATTGAAACCTTGTGAAGATGATCAATTTTCCACATTAAAAAAGTGAAAATTTGATACAATTTGAAACTTTGGGTAGAAAAATATTGAAATAATTTCAGTCTTTCACTATGGTAGAAATTAGATAATTTCCCATTAAATAAAGTTCATATGAAAGTTCGAACTCATACTCCCAACAATAAGAGTTGCAATTTTTTTTTTGAAAATGAAATACATTCATATATAAAAACATCACAAGGATGTAATTACACGGCCATAAAAGCTCGAATACAAACTTAGGAAACTCCTAAGACTCAAGCTATGTTAGGATAAAACCTAACAACATAAACTAATACATGTACTATATATTCCCGTAACCAATAAAAATACATATTCACACTTAAAATCTACTTGAGAACGGGAGGAATTACGGGACCGGCCTGGTCTCCCTACCTCAGCCTTAAAGCAAAGTCGGTGATTACAAATCTTTAGCTGGAAGTGAAATGACATAATACACATATAGTACATAAAACTTCTACAACAATATACAATCAACCCAATACAAGATAATTTACAGATCTAGCATGTTAAGAAAGTGTCCAATCTTCACTACTGGATCTACTAATTTGCCCGCACCAAGCTTTTTGTATACTGATGAGAAGATAATTATTCTTGCATAAAACAGAAAATAAAACCCAACAAATGTGGGATAATCTACCACTACAGGAGTGGATATGGATCCACAAACAAAAAAACCCCACAAAAGAAAGACAACAATAAAAAACAGGGGCCCCCTGCCGAGAACAAAAACTAATAAAATGACATGAAAGAAAAAACAAGGGGAAACATGAGAAACAAGCAAAAAATCAACAAAAAAACTGAGAAAAAAACTGAGAATGAGCAAGGAAGAATGAAGGAACAAAGAGAGAACAGCAAAAACAAAACAAAGAAAAATGAGATCTGGAGAATGGAGGGGTTGAAAAGGAAGTAGAAAATGAAAATATTTGTTGAGAAAGAGTTAAAGAGGGGGGATGTGGAGCCGCCGACCACAAAAAAAGGCTGTGGTCGGCGGCTCCACATTCTAATATTGTGGAAGATAAGAAAAAAAAAGAATTTGGGTTTTACACCTTCTGTTATATTTTTGGAAATTTATAATAAAAATTGATTTTTATTTTATTTTAAATAGTATGTAAAACTCAAATTAATTTTTTTTATTTCTTTATTTCTCTTCAAATTCGAACATATGGGAAGCAGAATAATTATTAAAATGAGGAGAGATGGAACAAGTCAATCGAATGCAATAAATGTGCAAAAGGTAAACATAAAAATTCATCATGTGCTGGCATTTAAGGGGTGCATCAACACATGCATACCCCAAATTCACGAGCTTTGCTTTTTAAATTGTGTCAATTTTTATCAATTTCATATGTTAATTAATGTGCCTTTATTTAACTTGTAACAGCAAAATGACAAAACAATCAAGATAAAGGGCAAATAATCAAATTCCAAACATTTTCAAACTCAAAATATCCATTTTGTACTTCAATTTTTTTTTTCTCTATAAATGACAAATTCACCTTTTCTAGACCAAAAACATCTTTATTCTTCATCTAAATTTAATAATTTTGTTCTCAAATATGATTTTTTTTCCCTCTCTCTAAAAAATTTGAATGCCTAAATTTATTATTTTAAATTTGAAATTGCCCAAATAAATAATTTTCCCTAAATTATGTGAAAAGGAAAAAACAAAAAATTGTAATCCCCGTGTGATCTCTGATTTGAGTGTTTCTTTTATAGTGCCTCTTTTTCAACACCTTTTTAGATTTTAAGTCAAATTCGAAAAAAAGTTGTAAGGTTTTATGGAGATTAGTGTTCAAAGCTAATAATGAGCTCTTCTTTTCCCAAATGCCCACTTGTTAATTGATTTCATTATTGTCCCTCTCTAATCCAAAATTAAAAACTAAAAACAATTCATTGCAAGGTGTAAATCTAAATTTAAATGACCTTTTTATCTGTTTTTGAATGTTGTGGATGGGTAAAGCTGAAATCGAATTTTTAATCCACTACCTATAAAAAAATTCAAAAATTATTCCATCAAACCTCCGAGCAATTTGCAAATCACATAATTTCATCAATTTTTTCATTATAGATAATTTTTGTTGGAAAATTTGAAAATTTCATTGCCAAATCACATAATTCGGGATTAAGCGAAGCATGTAAAATTCTTCCAATTATCCCATATTCTTACAAAAAAATTACATTTCATATATTCACATCTAAAACCTAACAATCAAATATTAAATTATTTGCCACCAAACCAGACTCATATTAAAAAAGAATAATCCAATCACTTTCAACAACGATACACGCATATGCACATCCTTATGTATAAAATTATATAACAGAAAAAGAAATACTTCAATACAAGATAAATAAATTCACTAAATGATAAAAATATTTTCTATATTTTATAATTTTATATATATAATGATGTGTATTGATCATTTTTCAATCATTTTACTTTGTTCCCTATCATCATGAACAAATCAATCATGGGTAACTTGACAAACTCATTAAAAATTCTTGCACAGACATGTTTTTCCCTTAATTCATAACTTCAAATTTTGAATTTTTTTTTACTCATTTTTGTGCTGTAAAATCATAACTAGGCTTTACCAATTACGAATATTTTGCTCAAAACACGTTCTCTCCAATTTCGTTGCCTTATTATTTATTTTTAATTATGGTCGTTTGTTGACAGTTGTTTTTTGTTTTAAGGATAAGAGAATTTACCACTCGAATAAACCTCCATCAATAATGAATTTATTTATTTAGTGGGAACCACGTAAACTTAGCAAAAGACAAACAACCATAGAGATAGAGATTTATGTGGTTCGGCGAAGAGTGGCTTTAACCTACATACACATGAGAAAGAAGAATGATTTTATTAGCCTCGGAGTGAATACCGACCCGAGCGCCTAACAGATAAATTACACTTACACATCCAACAACCCCTCCGGTATACAATGTGGTCGGGTACACGACTCACTTTCTCTCTATTACTAGTTTGCTTTCCAAACTTTGCAATCAAATTACAAGTGTTGTGAAATGTGATAATTATTAATCCTTCCTAATGCGATTTCTACCCCTTTATATAGGTTCTCAAATCACATTTCCAACCGACCATGAATTCAGCACATGTCACTGAATCATCATTACAACCTTTAGTCATTACTTACACCACCTTCTTGTTGGAAATTCTTCCAAATATTCATTAAGGGTAAATCTGTCCTTTGGTATCATTGGGTGCTTGTGAGGGGTATAACCCTTTGGAGGGTTGCACCCCAACCCAAAGGGTGCCCTATTGGCACCCTTCCATGCCTCATATAAGAAGGTTTGATATCCAAAATAAGAACACATAAGAAATATCCGAATTTTACAAAGAGACATTGGTTTTTATTCTTGTTTTTTTTGAGAGAGAGTATCACCATCTTCCTAGTTCATAAACTTGTGAAGGAGTGCTCCTTGTACAAGTAGCATCCAAGTTATCCTGGGAGAACATTGGCAATACGAAACCGTAGAGCACCTGTGACGGGCCAATAAGTTCTTAAGGACAGAGATCATCTCGACTTGGACAACTCTGTAATTTCCATTTTCTGGTTTGTTTTAAAGGTTTCTGGTTTTAGGGTTTCATGCATCTAGATCTACTTTTGTTGTTTAATTTGTTTGTTTGCAAGTTGTATTACTGTTTGATGACACTAAATTGCTCACAATCTTAAGAACTTATTGTATCGTGTTATTAAATGGTAATTTGCATGTTAGGGTTTGAATATTTTCTGGAAAATACGAACTGTGCATGAAAAACCCGTAGGGCGTTCAAACGCCCGACGCACGCGAAGGCTAAAAATTTGAATTTTCGTAAGAACGTTCGAACGCGTCTTCAAACGCAACTCGAACGCAAGCCTTCTGCCTTAGAACGTTCGAACGCGTCCTAAACGCAACTCAAACGTGAACTCTCTGGAATCATTCCGTTCGAACGCGTTCACGAACGCTATACGAACGTGAACTCTCTGGAATCATACCGTTCGAACGCGTTATCAAACGCTACTCGAACGTGAACTCTCTGGAAACACTTCGTTCGAACGCGTTATCAAACGCAACACGAACGCACACACACTGGACAGTCTCATTCGAACGTAGATACGAACGTGACACTAACGAATTTGTCCTGAAAGTATCAAATATTACAAACTTTAATTAATATTAACTTGGTTCATCATATACTGTAAACACATTAATCTTGGTAGTATAGATTTAAGTTATTATTAAGTTGTTCAATTATCACAAGCATTCACATAGTGATAAAATTGAAATTAATTGTGTGTTGCATAATTGGTTGAGAATTTATAGTGTAATTTTACACAAGTAATTCCATCCAATATTGATTGACATATATATATCTACATTTATCGTATATCACTTTGAACAAGGTTATTCGTTGATCGTTGTGCAATTTGTCTTTCGTAGACTAATTGACCCTGTTGATTTTCCAATTACATATGGCTAGCGGAAATATCACGGTACCGGTCTCTCACGGAGAAAAACCGGAGAAATTTGGTGGGGCAAATTTCAAACAATGGCAAAGCAAGATGCTGTTCTACCTGACAACTCTCCAGTTGGCAAAATTCCTCAAAGATCCTCCGAGTCCTGTGGAGGGTGAATCCGAATTGGCCAAGGAAGAGCGAGAACAGACTTGGATGTCTGGAGACTTCTTATGCAAGAACTACCTTTTGGGTGGTCTTGACAATACCCTGTACAATGTGTACCAAGGCATGACTTCTGCGAAGATTCTCTGGGAATCTCTCGAGAAGAAGTATAAAACTGAAGATGCCGGACAAAAGAAATTTGTCGTGGGTAGGTTCCTGGACTACAAAATGGTAGATTCAAGGACAGTGATGTCTCAGTTGGGTGAACTGCAATTAATCATTCATGAAATACTGGATGAGGGAATGAAACTTTGTGAGACGTTTCAAATTGCCGCCATAATTGAAAAGTTGCCTCCATCATGGAAGGACTTCAGGAGCTATCTGAAACACAAAAAGAAGCAGATGAGCCTTGAAGACCTCAGTATTCGATTGAGAATCGAGGAGGACAACAGGATGTCCGAGAAGGCCAGCTACAAGACTCTGGAGTCTAAGGCCAACATCATTGAAGGTGTAAAGGGTAGCAAAAAGAGAAAGAACAGTGGAGCTGACTCTGGGAACAAGAAGTTCAAGGGAAAATGCTACAACTGTGGAAAGAGCGGTCATATGTCAAAGGACTGCAGAAACAAGAAGTCTCAGGACAAGGGCAAGAAAAAGAAAAATGAGGCCCATGTCACTGAAGGCGAGCAGCTGACTGATGATATCTCAGAGATGGAACTATCAGCAGTGGTAACCGAAGCCAACATAGTTGGGAATCCGAGAGAATGGTGGGTAGACACTGGGGCTACTCGTCATATCTGTGCAGACAGTAAGATGTTTTCCATGTACCAGAAGGTCGATGGCGGCGATCATCTGACAATGGGAAACTCGTCTACCTCTCAGGTGGTTGGACAAGGCACAGTGGTTCTGAAGATGACATCCGGAAAGGAGCTAACATTGAAGAATGTACTGCACGTTCCAGATATTCGGAAGAACTTAGTCTCGGGCTCTCTTCTTAGTAAGGCTGGTTTTAAGCTTGTATTTGTTTCTGACAAGTTTGTAATGACTAAGAATGATATGTATGTAGGAAAAGGATACCTAACTGAGGGCCTTTTCAAGCTAAATGTAATGACTGTTAACCGTGCTATTAATAAAGCTAGTTCGTCTGCTTATATTATTGTGTCACAAAATGTATGGCATGGGAGGTTAGGACATGTTAATTATGATACCATGCGTAAATTAATTAACATGGACCTTATACCTAAATTTGCAATTGATAGCCAACATAAGTGTGAAGCATGTGTTGAAGCAAAAATGCATAGAACATCATTTCATTCTTTAGAACGTAGTTCTGAACCGCTAGAACTTGTACATACCGATGTATGTGACATGAATATTGTGCAAACAAGAGGCGGTAAAAAGTACTTTGTCACTTTTATCGATGACAACACAAGATTCTGTTATATGTACTTGCTGAGAAGCAAAGCTGAAGCAATTGAGAGCTTCGTACACTATAAGAACGAAGTTGAAAACCAACTTGGCAAGAAAATCAAAAGAATCAGGAGTGATAGAGGCGGTGAATATGTTTCACCATTCGGTGAATATTGTTCTGTGCACAGAATTATTCACGAAACCACTGCTCCTTATTCTCCTCAACAGAATGGAATTGCAGAACGCAAAAACCGAACGTTGAAGGAAATGATGAACGCCATGTTGACAAGTTCGGGACTACCCCAGAACTTGTGGGGGGAAGCTTTGCTTTCCGCGAACTACGTTCTTAACAAGCTTCCTCACAGAAGGTTGGACAAGACACCATATGAGTTGTGGAAAGGTTTCATACCTTCCTACAAATACCTCAAAGTGTGGGGGTGTCTTGCCAAAGTAATGGTTCCTAAACCTAAGAAGGTTAGAATAAGACCCAAAACTGTTGACTGTATATTCATTGGATATGCTCACAACAGTAGTGCATATCGATTCTTGGTGCACAAGTCGGAGATTCCTGACATCAATCAAAATATGATAATTGAGTCAAGGAATGCGATATTTTTTGAAGAGACGTTTCCTTGTAAGGAAAGACAAATAACTGGGTCTCTCAAAAGAACGACTGACGTTGTCAATGACTGTGATCAGGTTGAACTTGAATCAGATAAACGTGTTAATACTGAGACAATCGAGCCTAGACGTAGCAAAAGAGCTAGAACGTCTAAGTCGTTTGGTCCCGATTTTTTGACATACCTGTTAGAAAATGAGCCTCAAAGCTATAAAGAAGCTATGTCTTCTCCTGAGGCACCTCTTTGGAAAGAGGCGATAAATAGTGAGATTGATTCAATCCTACAGAACCATACTTGGGAGTTGGTTGATCTTCCACCAGGTTGTAAGCCATTGGGCTACAAATGGATATTCAAAAGGAAGATGAAAACGGATGGATCAATAGATAAATACAAGGCAAGACTTGTCATAAAAGGTTATAGACAAAAGGAAGGCCTTGATTACTTTGACACCTATTCACCAGTGACTCGTATCACATCGATAAGAATGCTCATAGCCATAGCAGCTATATTTGGTCTTGAAATACATCAAATGGATGTAAAGACGGCATTCTTGAATGGTGAATTGGATGAAGAGATTTACATGGAACAACCAGAAGGGTTTTGTGTTCCTGGACAAGAACAGAAGGTGTGCAAACTTGTAAAATCCTTGTATGGATTAAAACAAGCACCGAAACAATGGCATGAGAAATTTGACAAAGAAATGTTGTCAAATGGGTTCAAAACCAATGAGTGTGATAAGTGTGTGTACACTAAATCCACTCAGAAAGGATATGTCATTGTGTGTCTCTATGTAGACGATATGCTGATAATTGGTAGTAATCATGAAATGATTCAGTTTACCAAAAACGTGTTATCCAGCAGATTTGATATGAAAGATATGGGGATAGCTGATGTGATCCTAGGGATTAAGATTTCTAGGACATCAGACGGATATATGTTATCACAGACTCATTATGTTGAGAAGATACTCGATAAATATATCAGAGGGGATCTTAATGTGGCTAGAACCCCTGTAGACCTAACTCTTCATTTATCAAAGAATACTGGTTCAAGCATATCGCAATTAGAGTATTCGAGAATCATCGGAAGTCTGATGTATCTCACGAATTGCACGCGACCTGATATCGCTCAAGTTGTGAATCGGCTTAGCAGATATACGAGCAATCCAGGACACAACCATTGGAAAGCCATAGTAAGAGTTTTGAGGTATCTGAGAGAAACTTCAAAATATGGGCTACATTACGAGAGATATCCGGCTGTACTAGAGGGTTACAGCGATGCTAACTGGATATCTGATACGGTGGATTCCAAATCCACGAGTGGATTTGTTTTCACACTTGGTAATGCAGCCGTGTCATGGAAATCCTCGAGGCAAACGTGTATTGCCCGATCTACTATGGAATCAGAATTCATAGCGTTAGACAAAACAGCGGAAGAAGCAGAATGGCTTAGAAACTTCTTGGAGGATATTCCTAGTTGGCCCAAACCGGTGCCAGCGATTAGCATACATTGTGATAGCCAATCGGCAATTGGGAGAGCCCAAAATACAATGTATAATGGTAAGTCTCGACACATACGTCGGAGACATAATACCATACGTCAACTGCTCTCAAGTGGCATAATAACGATCGATTATGTTAAGTCGAAGGAAAACCTAGCGGATCCACTAACTAAAGGTTTACCTCGAGAGCAAGTTGAGAAGTCATCGAGGGGAATGGGCTTGAAGCCTATAATCTAAGAATTGTCACTGTGGAAACCCAACCTAGTTGACTGGAGATCCCAAGATCTAGGTTCAAAAGGGACAACAGAAACTTTGTACAATTCAAAACAAGCACTGAAGAGTTTCGTACTCTTTCCCATTCCGATAATGACGCTGAGTGCTGTCTGTCATTGGTTAGGTTAAGCTAAGGCTTTTAATGATCACTATATTAGGAGATGAGTCCTAATGGGGGTAAAGACAGATTACCTCTTCATAGTAGATCACCTATTTCAAGTAAGAAGTGAGGCCGCTTCCATGGGAACTTTTAAAGACGGGTTACCCTAAAGTGCTTGATGAATCCAGGACCGTTGTTCAGGGCCAAAATGAACACAACCGTAGAACGGGAAAATGGTCAAATTAAAGCTGTGTGTTGGCAATTGTCTTGGTTTACACCAACGGCAGAACAGTTCAAGACTATGGGTCACTGGTTTGCCAAGTAAATCCGATTGTCACTCACTAGGAAAGGTTCAAGGCGAAAGCTACCTATTTCGATGCAGCTTTAGTTCATGGTAACTCTCTCAAGTGTCTCCTTGAATATTTGAAGAATTGTGGGGGATTGTTGGAAATTCTTCCAAATATTCATTAAGGGTAAATCTGTCATTTGGTATCATTGGGTGCTTGTGAGGGGTATAACCCTTTGGAGGGTTGCACCCCAACCCAAGGGTGCCCTATTGGCACCCTTCCATGCCTCATATAAGAAGGCTTGATATCCAAAATAAGAACACAGAAGAAATATCCGAATTTTACAAAGAGACATTGGTTTTTATTCTTGTTTTTTTTGAGAGAGAGTATCACCATCTTCCTAGTTCATAAACTTGTGAAGGAGTGCTCCTTGTACAAGTAGCATCCAAGTTATCCTGGGAGAACATTGGCAATACGAAACCGTAGAGCACCTGTGACGGGCCAATAAGTTCTTAAGGACAGAGATCATCTCGACTTGGACAACTCTGTAATTTCCATTTTCTGGTTTGTTTTAAAGGTTTCTGGTTTTAGGGTTTCATGCATCTAGATCTACTTTTGTTGTTTAATTTGTTTGTTTGCAAGTTGTATTACTGTTTGATGACACTAAATTGCTCACACTTCTCAGCCAATCAAATAAGCATGTTTCCCTACCACTGCACTAGCCTATAGCGGTCTCTGGCGGCTATTGCTCTGCCATTGCATCAGCCTATGGTAGCTGGAATTGCCTATGATCACAGTGAACCGCTGTTTTATCTATTTCATCATTAGTTTTTTAGATGCATTCCTTTCCAGATAGGGCATACGTCATGCTGCTCCCAAGTTGGTCGGCCATCATCTTATCTTTGTTCCTCGGGTCAGGTAACCGAGATAAATTGTACTATTTCAAATCCATAATTTGAATTTATCGGCCCGAGCCCACTTCATTGGGTTGGGTGCTATCATCACTTGCCCCACCTCATAATTTCTCCTTATGGAGAACACTTCATCACACACTATGGTCGGTTATTTCTTCATCCTTCCTCTTACCTTTGAGCTATTGGGCCTTTTTATCCATTTAAATGGATAATACTATAATACCCTTCAACCTTCATGAGATAAGGACTTGCAAAATACCACCATCAACAATGACATTTTTGCATTAACTTTATCATAAAGTATATCCTTACATCAATAAGAATGGCCCATCTTCTTACTATATAATCATAAATGCATTAATTTTTATGAAGTGTAGTATATAAAAATTAATTGAGAGGGGAATTAATATATATCCGTTAAAAAAAATCAGGGAGATTAATGGTGGCAGGACAAAGTAATAGAGTTGAAATTAATTATGAATTAGAGACTTAGGGTAATTTTATCTTAAAACCCAAAGTTTTATCATGCGATCAAATATAAAAAATATAAACTCATCATCATTATTTGTGTGTTTGTGTGTGTAAACTTACAAAATATGAGCGTCGAATGCCGTATGCACTCTGACGCTCAAGTTAATGATGATGACAAGCAGAAAAAAAGGGAATAGCAATGCTAGGAGTTACCTTGATCTTCGTGAGTTGCCGTGAGGACGGTAGGCTGGTTTTTATGTAATTATGTATGCTTTGAGAACTCGAGGGTGAGAGCCAAAGCTTTAATGCATCAATCCCTTGGACCCCCTATTCTTTTATAGGTTTTGAAGTAGCCTTGTTAGTCAGTTTAGGATTCCTTGGAGGAGTCCTATTCCAATCTTATTTAGGAAAGGGTAGAGACTGAATTAGGAGTGCCTAGATGTACAGGGTTAGGTGTAATCCTTATTGTACTTGGATTATATTGGGGTCAATTCAGGGAGGCGCAGCGGAAGGAGCGCAGTTCGGGCGAAATTAATAAATTATTCAATATCCAATATTAATAATTCATTCATATTTCACCTAAACTTATTTATTCGATATCATATAACGACATAAATAATATAGAAATGTTGCGAAACTTTTGCGAAAATATTTTTCCGCAAAATAGCATAAAATGCGTTTCCGACCAAACCGACCGACCAATGTATATGGGGACTGCCCAGGTCAGCCCCAAAAATATTTGGACAGTTCGTGGACTGCCCGAACAGTGACCAGTTCACTGTTTGGGCAGCCGTTACCCAGTGACGCCGTTTTCGCGTATTTTCATTCCAAAATAATTTCGATAAATATTTTTCTTGGGCAATTAAAATAAACCAATTTATTCTAATTACTCAATAAATAAAAACTAAATTTTTATTTGAAAAATCAGATTTATCATTAATTGCCGTGAGACCCTAAACTTTACATTTTGATCATTTTGGTCCTTAAATTGTCAAATACATATTTAAGTGATTCCAAATCAATCCCAAAATGATTTATACATGTCTAATACATGAAAATACAATTTACAATAAAAATTCCAAATTTTTCTGAAGTTGCCAAACAACCCATATAATTTCCAGGATTTGTAATTTGGTCCTTTTTGGTTCAAAACACATTAAGATCAAATCCAATCAATCCCAAATTTAATATACATCATATATACATCAAATTAAATCACATATATGAAAAGCCCCAAAATTGGATTGGGTTTAAAACCCTAAATTTCACAAATTACACTAATTGCATAATTTAAACTAAATTGATAAAATTCAACACTTTAATCAATCCAATACCACACCAATCAAGTCTCACCATCATGAAACAACTCAATAACAATTCTAGGTTATTTATGAATGGCTAAGCAACTCTAGAATGGAAACTTGATTACTAATTAATCAAAAGAATGCTTAATAACTAATTATAAGCATACTTTGTTCATACACACATGCAACATCTTTCCAACAAGTTTCCAATCAATTAATTTACAGAAGTAAAGAGTAAAGAAAAATTCTAAGCAACACATATTGAAGCTTAGAAACATAGAAATAATTTTCATGTTGAAGAAAATAAGAAATTACTTACAAAATCAAAATTTTCCCAAGCTTTTCCCCTTTGTTCTTCAACTTTCTCTCAAACTTTTCTGAGTAAAATATATTGTAACTTATGTTATCCATATGAAAAAAATGAAAACAAAACAATTTTTGTTTAAAATTTTTTCACCTTGGCCGAAACTTTCAAAGAAAAATATCAAGATATTTTTAATTTTTGTGTTTCATTTCCATTGGTCCAAATTTACATAATAAAGATAACACTTTTCTTATATTTTAGTAAACTTACAAGTGAACCAATGGTATCATGCCATTTCCAAGAACAAATCATGTAAAAGATATTTTGTTATTTAATTAACTTAATTATTTAACATTTAAATAATTAAATAATTAAATACAAATATCCTAATATATGTATTATATTACTTTAAATATTGAAATACATATATATATATATATATATATATATAAATGATATATGTCAAATATCACAATTTGATATTTTATTAATGTGTATTTAATAAAATCAAGTGTAGGACACATAAATCGGCGACGCTGTTCTAGGCTCGCGGCCTAGTTGGGAGTACGGAGTAGCCCGCGGGGGACTAAACCGGAGAATAAAGGAGTCGCCACCCGGTGTAAATCGGGGGAAAATGATTTAAGGCCGCACTCACCCCTCGCAAGGGAAGACCTCAAACCGTTGGGTTCGAAATGGTCCCTTACTTATGCCACTTGTAATGAAATGATTTGTGCAATAACTTAACCGAATCTACACATCATATATGTTCAAGAATAACCCAACTCTAGTTCTCATTCATGAAAATAAATCATACGTCTAAGTTTGCATGCTTTAAAAGTAAGTCTTCATAACGGCAAACATACGATATCACACCATGATCTCATAAGCATGTTGAATTATTAAGCACGAAAAATAGATAACAACCTAAATATAAACGTAAATTAAACTCCTATTGCAAAAGAAAAATAACTAAATCATGCCTAAAGAATAACATAATCATGCTTAAAAATAAATAACATACTAGACTAAATCATGCTCGAATACAAGGTTGGATGAAACAAAATATGTGTGTCTCTCAAGTGGTACGTGGGATTGTATCCCGAGTGCAAACCGCAATACCGTCCATTCGGATTCGGCTACGGAATTTACGTCCGGGTTTCCATCCGATATACCGCAAGAGAGAACACATATTCCATTCATCCAAAGGCCACAACATGCATCAACAAACGACTCTCATGCGAAGAAAATAAATAAAATAATCAAAAGATGAATGAAAATAAATAAGGAAGGTGCCCTCAGGTCTAACCTTTTATGTCGCCTTTTGGAAGTGCGTTACACGGCCGTCAGAAGGGTTAATGCTTCGCAACTCCTCCGGTTCACCGGTCCGTTATTTTCCTTCGCTGTCTTGCTATTTTGGGCTGCTGTTTTCAATGTTTTTGCTGCTGTTTTTGCTGCTGTTTTCACTGTTTTTGAGGTGGTTTTAAAGTGCAGTTTTTTTGGTAATAAAGGGAGATTTAAAGTGCAGTTTTTTGGTGCTTTTTGAGGTGTTTTGGTGTGCAGTTTTTTGTGGTTTAAGGGTGCAGTTTGGGGCTGTTTAGTGGTGAATGAGGGCTGTTTTTGGCGTGATTATAGGGCTGTTTGGGCTGCTGTTTTGTGGTATTTTGGGGCTGATTTGTGGACTGTTTTGAGGCTGTTTGGAGGCTGTTTGGAGGAGGTGATTTTGTCGTGAAAGTGAGTGGGGGGTTTTTGGGGGCTGTTTTGCGGCAATATAGGGGCTGTTTTGGGGCTAAGATTCACGACAATTGGAGGGTGTGTTGGTGTTGTTCTTGGCGGCAATGGAGGGCTAATGGAGGCTTGTGTTTTTTTTTGGTGATGGAGGGCAATTCTTTTGTTGGGCATGAATCCTAGGAATTTTGGAGAGCTTGGGCGTGGATGCACTAGGCTTGAATGTATTGGTTTAGGCTTCTTTTTATAGGCAAAGGTTGGGGTTTACCTTATACGAATAGGGAAAGGATTTTGAGTAATTATGGGGGATATCTCTTAATTAGTATGTGATAAGGAAAAATCTTTTAATCAGGGAAGTGATTTGATTTTATTTGATTTCTTCTCTCTTGATTAGGGATATTATTTGATTTTATTTGATTTGATATTTTTTAATTAGGGAATGTGATTTAATTGAATTAGGAAAGCATTTGATGAGATTTGATTTGTATATTTTAATTAGGGAAGATGATTTATCTTGATTTTAGCATGTGTTTAATGTGTGTTTTTGTTATTTTGGGAGGCATGGGCGTGAATAGGTGGTGTATGGGCTTGGTGTGTGGCTTGGTGTGAGTTGCGGGGATTTTGGGCCAAGACTAACAGTTAAAACAGAGATCCAACAAGCAAACCCACAGCTAGGCAAACCAATTAAGTCCAACAAAGTACTAATTTCTGACTTTTTCCTTCCGAAGTCCGTTTCCCGCGACTTCCGCAACTTAAAAGGTAGTGCCTCTATACGAGACTCATCATCGGGACTTATATGTAAAAATGTAGTGCCTACACAAGTATTAAATACAAATACACATTAATTCGGAAATGACCATTAGGTCCCGATTGCACGTATTTTTCGTTAACCGTTAAACGAGTTATAAATAATCAGTATTATTCATAACAGTTGCCCTAGTGCTCTACTAGTATATTTCATTAGTAAGACTATCTGATTTTGGTATATCCGTCATAAAATCCAATTTCATGTCCATAATTCACCCACCCGTAAATTATGACGACCACAGATAAACTCGTTGAATCATACAGGTCGAGGTCATTGCATACGTATAATCCCTCCGTCACAGGTATCCAGATTATTCCAGAGATATAGATATAAACGTCAAATCTCTATAGGTATAATCGTATCGACGTATCTATTAGTAATCTTCTAAATAATACTCGGAACTTACTTCCGAAGTATACCACGTCCATTGATTTAACATATTTCTAATCATATAATGAATACCTATGCCTTGCACACATGACTGACAGATCCTATCTTGATACACACAGGATAACGTGAGCATGAGTCAACACTCAACGAACATGTGGAGGTCTGATCTAAATAGATCGGTGATGTGACTACCATCTAAGTGTGGATGATAACTCATATATCCACAGTGGTATCTCAAGTCAAAGAATCACTATGCTACTCAACCAAACTAGATTCCTATTGACGTTGGTGTACCATCTATTAGGTAATCTTCGGTGAGTCATTCAGTGTTTGTCAAATAAACACCTACACGTCTATACAAGTCTCCCGAGACTCATGGTTCATTGGGATAAACCATCAGATCAAGTTCGATATACGACATGTACTGGTCTCAGCGGATTTTACTAACCGACCCGTGTCAGTAAATCTTGACCAGGAACTGAATTTGATAATATATTTCTAGTAGTGTCACTTCCCAATGTCAATTACAAGCTACATTGTAATTGTGCACTACATTATATATTATCGGGTCTTTCTCTAATATATATATATATATATATATATATATATATATATATATATATATCACTAAACACGATTTAGTTTCAATCTAATGAATTAGATCGAGTATATATAATAAAAGACAAGAGGTGCTACCATAAATAAGTAATAATATGGAAAAATGTATTTCTCGTATTCATGAATCAGATATAAATACGATCCGAATTGACACTCCGTGCATTAACCCTAACAATTTCTCCCACTTGCTCTAGTGGCAATCCACAATATCATATACACATCTTAATGTGTATCACATAGACATGGCCCTCAAGAACTCACCTAGCGCTCAAAAGGTAGGCAACAACAAGTAAGCTCGCTATGACATATTGAGTTTTTCAAACAAACCCAATTGTTTCCTTTAGCCAACATCATTTATATTTTTGTAGAAACTAAGTTCTACATCAATATAACTCAGATGCCACATCAATATTGTGCTATAGCTTTTAAATTGTCTAAGTATTTGTGGATCATATCCAAAATACTATGCAGACAACCGCAAACACAACACCAATACCATACTTCTAATCTACAAGGTCACTATACAACTTCATAAGTCGATACTTCATAAGTTGCAATTAACTCCACTCTTATAGTGGAATCATTTGTGACACTCTCACTGCATCTTTTCTAACTCTTTATGATGTAGATAGTCTAACGTCATAATTAGACTCAAAACTAATTTGACCCTTATGGTTGCAAACTTTATTCTTCATTAATGAGAAACTTGTTCTTAATATCTCAAAGATAATAAAGAACATATTTCAAGACACATCTTATGGTCTAGAGAGTATTAAAATAACTCGTAACAATTACGATTAAATTGATATCTCTAATCGTACTTAATATAATATTCATTATGTCATCATCCTATGAAACATATAAGATGTGTCTGACAATTTAATCGTAATTGTTACGAGTTATTTTAAAATAGAAAAGAAAATAGCGTCTGACACATGACATCTGAATGTCACTAAAGCCAAGAAACATCATTATCAGATAAACAAATACCTAATGGGTTTTTCTTAATGCTAGTGAAGAATCTCGAGACATGAACAAATTCATGTCAATCTTTACTGCATAAGAAACAATTCTGTCTAGAATGATTATATCATAGTCTATTCTAATATAGAACATATTCTAGAAATCTACAACCATAATTGAAGTCAGAAAATATATATAAAATATGCATGCAGTTGATAAAAGTTTAATTCTATCTAAACAATAGAATAAGGAAAAAACTTAAGCGACAATTTTCATAACATTACACACTGCATTAGTTATGGATTTTTAACCCAGCAGTGCCTCCCATTACTTTACGTAATATCGTAATCCCCTACGGAAAATGAGAATTCAATAATTAAATCAAATTCCATAATGGGAAGTGGACCCCATAAATATACTTCGACTCACAGCTTTGGCACGTTCTCGCCTATGTATATTCACGGGTAGACAACTCATTGTCAATCATACTCGCCGTGACTCATGATTTTGTCCTGACCGTTTCTCATTGTGACAGCTTTGGCACGTTCACATGAGGCGTATCAAGGCTTCACATTTCAATGACAAACTCAAGCTACCGATGTAATCCTAATAGCTTTGGCATGTTCAGGATTTCCACTTTCACTTGAAGTTGTCTCTTATCATATAAGTTCTACCGACACAAATGAACTACCTTCAACCATAACTGCACAGCTTTGGCACGTTACATCCATAGCATCATGAAAACATTTACATCTGTATTGACAAGGCGGACGAAGAAACAAGTATTCCTAATACTAGTCACTTTATAAAATCTTATTTAACGGGGATTTTCCTAAAAGATGTATTTCACATTATTTAATCAAATTAAATAAATAAATGCATGTAAAAAGTAAAGATTAGATTAAATATCAAATTTAAAGGGCTAATCATATCAAGGGTACAAAATCAGACTCGCTCTGATACCATTTTTGTTGGGGTCAATTCAGGGAGGAGCAGCGGAAGGAGCGCGGTTCGGGCGAAATCGTAGATTAAAATTTTTAAACTTACGAATAAATTATTCAATATCCAATATTAATAATTCATTCATATTTCACATAAACTTATTTATTCGATATCATATAACGACATAAATAATATAGAAATGTTGTGAAACTTTTGCGAAGACATTTTTCCGTAAAATAACATAAAACGTGTTTCCGACCGAACCGATCGACCAATGTACATGGGGATTGCGCAGGTCAGCCCCAAAAATATTTGGACAGTTCGTGGACTACCCGAACAGTGACTAGTTCACTATTTGGGCAGCCGTTACCCAACGACACTATTTTTCGCCGTTTTCGCGTATTTTCATTCCAAAGCAATTTTGATAAATATTTTTCTTGGATAATTAATTTTTATCTGAAAAATCAGATTTATCATTAATTACCGTGAGACCCCTAAACTTTGCATTTTGATCATTTTGGTCCTTCAAATACATATTAAAGTGATTCCAAATCAATCCCAAAATGATTTATACATGTCTGATACATGAAAATACAATATGCAATAAAAATTCCAAATTTTTCTGAAATTGCCGAACAGCCCCTATAATTAGATTTGCAACTTGGTCCGTTTTGGTTCAAAACACATCAAGATCAAATCCAATCAATCCCAAATTTAAATTACATCATTTATACATCAAATTACATTACATATATGAAAAGTCCCAAAATTGGATTGGGTTTAGAACCCTAATTTCATAAATTACACCAATTACATAATTTACACTAAATTGATAAAATTCAACACTTTAATCAATCCAATACCACACCAATCAAGTCTCACCATCATGAAACAACTCAAGAATAATTCTAGGTTATTTATGAACGACTAAGAAACTCTAGAATGTCAACTTGATTACTAATTAATCAAAAGAATGCTTAATAACTAATTATAAGCATACTTTGTTCATACACACATGCAACATCTTTCCAACAAGTTTCCAATCAATTAATTTACATAAGTAAAGAGTAGAGAAAAATTCTAAGCAACACATATTGAATCTTAGAAACATA